>CM077173.1:2485813-2668313 GCA_039654105.1 Coreius guichenoti
TTGATGATGAAAACACTCCTCATCGCGTGATGTTTATTCGCACGAGCGACACGAAAAACAAGCAAGTAAACTAGAGCGAGTAACTAGAATGTTCGCTTCGCTTTTGGTGTGCACACTCCATAAGGTAATAAAATCATAACAGTTCATTGTGTAAGGTCTTTATGCACCACTGAAAACACAGTTATGTATATTATATTGCATTTCTGTCAATAGATCCTCATAAATATTACACACTGCACCTTTAACAATGGTTAATGCATTAACGAACATGAACTAACAATTGGCAATATATTCTTACAGCATTTATTAACCTTTATTAATGTTAATACAAATGTTCATGATAGTTTACAGTGTGTTAACTAGTTTTGATCTTTAAAATGTATTAGTAAATGTTGAAATGAACATTAAGATTAATAAATGTTATTGATTGTTAGTTCATGTTAACTAATATTAACAAATGAAACCGTATTGTAAAGTGTTGCCAGAAACTTAAACTTATTTTATTTCGTCTAGTTGTCAAGGCAACATTTATTATTTTCATTTAGTTCAACATGATGCGTTAAAATATTGATAATGTTTATGTATTAAAAATTATAAAACCTATATAGACGTATTAAAAAAAAAAACTAACAAAAATGACAAAAAATAATTCAACTTTAATTAAAAATTCAAAATATTAATAAAATATATTAATAAATAAAAAATCCAAAATATTAATAATAGTATGTCAGTGATACTAAAATAACACTGACCTACACTATTATTCAAATGTTTGGGGTCTGTAAGATTTTTTTTTTTTTGTTAAAGAAATTAATACTTTTATTCAGCGAGGGCGCATTAAATTGATCAAAAGTGACAGTAAAGACATTTAGAATGTTCCAAAAGATTCTATTTCAAGTAAATGCTGTTCTGTAGAAATTTTTGTTCATTAAAGACTGTTTTGAACACTGATAATAATCATAACTGTTTCTTGAGCATCAAATCATGATATCAGAATGATTTCTGAAGGATCATGTGACACTGAAGACTGGAGTAATGATGATAAATTCAGCTTTGATCACAGGAATAAATTACACTTTACTAGATATTCACAAAGAAAACAGCTGCTTTACACTGGAGTCATATTTCACATTTTTACTGTTTTTGCTGTATTTTTGATCTAATAAATGCAGCCTTGGTGAGAAGTCTTTAAAAACATTTTTAATTCTTTCAGTTCTTAGGGTAATGTGAGTAATTTTGTTTAATTATTTGTCTTAATTTAGTATTTTTGTCTAGTATGCGCACTGTAAAAAAAAGTTGCTGCCTTAAATGTTTAAGTATAATCAACTTGGATGTTTAAGTCATTTCAACTTAAATTACATTAAACTCAAAAAAATGAGTTGAATCTTGTATAACTTATAAAAAAGTTGAAAATTGCTTAACTTATTTTGATAAGTTAAAGCAATGTAAAAACATATGTTGTCATAACTTATTGATCATTTTTTGGTTAGGACTGCTTCGTCAAAAGTACAGAAACAATTAGTGCAATTTTAAACACAGAAAATCATTAAAATCCTTAGAATTTCCATCTATAATGTTTCCATAAGAATGACTGTTACTTTGGTGAATGACAGTGTGAAGTTAATACTGCAAAAATCTTAAAGGTATAGTAGCCAACCATTCTTGTGTTCAGAGAGAAAGCAGGGAAGTGTAGTGTAGAGACCCTTTTAAAAGTAGCTGAAGAAAGACGAGTGTTGCTGGTAAAGTCCACAGCCTTGAGATGAAACGTCACAATGTAATGTTCTCTAGTGAGCTCAAGTGTTTTTAATAATAACACCGTCTGCTTGATTTGTTTCTCGTCTTCTCACAGATACTTCAGTTTGAGGAGATCATGTCAAACTCTGTGTACCGGGAGCATTTCCGGGTCTACATGGAGCGCGTGGATAAGAGGGCTCTGATTAGCTTTTGGGAGCTGGTGGAGATGCTGAAGAGCGCCAACAAGGTCAGACACACACCACATCAAGAGCTTGAGCTGAAGATCCCACAGCATGTGAGGGACTGTCAATTGTCCTGTTCGCACTGTAATCGTTTCTCATGGGGACACCTGTGAATATACATTTGTATGGCAAATCAGTGATGATACTCGTGCATTCGATTTATTCACAGTAGAGCAGAACCTGGGAACGTGGTCAGTCACATGATTGTCAGCTCTAAAGGAAACAATAAATTAATATTTAAAATCAGCATGAAACAGAAGTTGCGCTAGTCTTTTTTTCTCTATTGTGCTGTATATCTGAGTGAAACGCTTCTCAAACAAGAACAAATGTAGGGCGGGGCTTGATTTTGTCCGTGGGGAATTGATTGGATGGTTGTGGTTTGCTATTGGTGGATCTCATGTGAGTGACAGGTTGCCCCGCCCTCATCATCAGAGAAGAGAAGAGATGAAGAGGGAGGGGACGTTATTCTGATTCAAGATTACCAGGAACATGAATTTAAAGCTGCAGTCCGTAACTTTTTTTGGTTAAAAATTATCCAATGATTGTTCAAAACTATCTCCTTACCTCAGCCCGATTCACAATGGTAAGCTTGTAATAATGTGTTATAATTTGAGTGGTACTGGTGGGTTTCTGCGGGAAATTCAAGCATGATGCCATTCGTCTTTCCGTCGTCACGTCTGTATACATAAAGAAGCAGTCCGGCTAGTGTGAGGATGCTGCAGGTGGCGGATCATTTATAGCCTTTTCTCACAGCAGCTGGAATAATTAAACATCATTTTGATGGCGGATTGTAATCCAGAAAGTACCAAATGACATCATCAGTGACAACTGGAGATTCACCCGTAGTCAAAAGCAAAAGATTAGACTGTACAGAAATACTGAAATCTGCAGGTAACGCTAATACACACTAAATACACGTAATCACGCAATGCTGATGTTGTTAACATTAACAATTTGAGAACAAAGTATAACAATAATAATAATGTCCACGGTTTGATGTGATGTGAGTTAAGCGATCGTTAGATTTAATCACCGTTGGTAGCGCGATTTATTGTTATGTTTTATTTTCTCAGTCGGTCAGAACAAAAGTGGCAGACATGTTACTCACTTGTTCAGATTATATTTTCCGGTGAAAATTCTTATTTTGGTCATATTTTCCAAGACGTAGGATCTGTGATTCTGAAGTACAGTATCCACACCGGTGCGGTGAATGAATGACAGCAACACACACTCCTAAAAACATTAGATTCATCCGCGCTGAGGAGCCGCCGATGCACAACTCACGTAAAGATGATAATTCCACAAATAACTGCAGTTGCAGGTTTCAAACAGAGATGGCGACAAAAAGGCAAAACTTACAGACTGCAGCTTTAAAACAATAATGATGTGCATGGATAAATCATTTATAATAAACACTGCAATATTCCATAAAAGAATAAAAATGGTCAGGTTTGATTTTTATGGTCACGTTAATTTAATAATAGGAAAATAATATCATATCTATTATTATATTATTTAAATATCCTATTTAAATTAGGAAAATTGACACGCTTTTCTGTCTTGCAATTTATCTCTCACAATGATTTTTAAAAACGTGGAAATTAGAAATAAAACTCTTATTTACAAAATTTTACCCGGATACTTGTGCGACTACTAAAATGATTAGTTGTGCAAGCTTTCATTTATATAAATGTATATAATAAATATTTAAAAAATGTATTGCATACAGTGTTAACTAGTTTTGATCTTAAAAATGTATTAGTAAATGTTGAAACGAACATGAACTAAGATTAATAAATGTTGTTAGTTCATGTTAACTAATATTAACAAATGAAACCGTATTGTAGCAGAATACTTTTTATTTCATCTAGTTGTCAAGGCAACATTTATTATTTTCATTTAACATGATGTATTAAAATATTGATAATGTTTATGTATTAAAAATTAATAAAAACTATATAGACCTATATAAAAAATAATACAATTGACAACAATAATAAAACTGTATTGCATACCATAATAATGTCCCATTCCAAAAGTTTACATGATTTTGTGCTTTTTCTTTATGTAGCATTTTAGTATTCAAAGTGATTTTATTTATTATATTTATTATTTATATAAATTAATATTTAAAATGCATGCACATTACCACAACATGCAACAGATACCGTACAGTGCTTGGCAGTAGGGCAGTTTGATTCCGAAATTTTTGGAATCGATTCCTTACTGTTGTTTCCGATTCTTTTTCGATTCTTGTTTTTTTTTTTAAACGAAAGATTGGAGGAACGTAGCCCCGGAGTGACCACAGGATAAGAGATGCAGAAAGTTTCCTTCTCTGAAGCTTTATTTGTAAAATGAAGATACATTTCAATAACTGATTGATTTTTAATTATGGATGCCCCTGAAATGGCCCATACCTAGTAGTAAATGCGCTTTAATAAATAAATAAATAAGCACATTATTCAAGGATGTGCATTTATTGCATGGTTAGAACTAGGCCTACATGACATGTCTAAAATCCATGTGCACAGTTCAGTTAAATGAAGTTTACTTTAGTGCTTTTGCACAGAATGTACGAGGCAAACTCTTCACTGAAATATTAACAACAACAATGATATAAGAGTGCGCGGCTTATTTATCAATCAGTTGCGCGAGGAAGTTACGTTCGTTACTATAGCAACAGTAGGGCACTTTTTAATTCAGAATTATCATTGGATTATAGAAAGAAAAAGAACAGCGTTTTATTTTAAATGAAACCCTCACATCTGCATCTGTTATGGTAGACCAAGCAGCGCTCAAAACCCACCACTGTGGACAACATAACAGTTTCACGATTTAGGCTAAATCATGGAGTTTTTGGGTGCAAAATGTAGTAAACTTGTCCAAGATGCAGGATCACAGAAGGAAACAATGACAATAAACACCATTAACCTAAGTGAATGAAAGTTAGGCTAATAATCAGCAAGATGCGTTCAGATATGGCTTTATTTGAATGTTTCAGTGGGGCACACCGTAAAACTAAGTTGTTAGAATTACGTTCTAGTGACTTCATTACGCGATGATGCAAAATAACCGCTGAATTGTTTTATTTTTAACTAGTTCATTGAAACAAACTGTCCGAAATAACCTTTTGCAGAAATTAAATGGACTTTCAATCGCTATGAATGAGCGAGAGACAAATGAATGATTAACTCTGTTGAACTGAAAAGGGCTCTTAAAGAGTCGTTGATTCCCCTCGATGGAATCGATTCCATCTCGATTCCCAGCGCCTTGGAATCGATTCTTTTTGGAATCGATTCCCATCCCTACTTGGCAGTGGTCAAAAAGGATTTACAAACTGACTTTTGTGTTCCTTCTTGTAAACTCAGAACTGTGGATTTGGACAGAAATGACTGCATGAGTTTGTCAAAACACAGTTCAGTGGGAGTTTTTATACGGATGGAGGGAGGAAAACACTAACATTCTGGATTCAGACGGCAATAAAATCACAGACTAACCCCTGTTAATCACCTTACATTCCCATTAGAAACAGTCAGCGTCTGAATAGGGCTTCTGTCGGATCTGAACATTGATTTTCCTGTCGCTCGTGCCAATCTACTGTAACTGGCCCTTTTATCCAGAAATTAACATCGGCCCATAGAAACGCACACGGCTGAAAACCGTACCGACACATCAGCGCATGATAAATCTATAATCGCTGCGGCCCGTTATGTCCAGCTGTGTTAAATTAGCTATTACATTTTTCCATCGTTCTGTGGTCTTGGAAAGCTTGAGATGTCATAAATGTTGAGTGAGTCTGGAAGATTATATATTGTATGTAGAATAAAAACCAGGCTGTGTATGAAGATATTAGTGCTCTAGAATGATGTCATGTGATAAATCGCCGAGGAGGAACGTTTGGTTCGTTTCTGTGCAACAGCAGATTTGTAATAATCTGTTTAATGTTGTTGTCATATCTTATTAACAGTTAGCATCTGTTCAGCGTGAAACCAAACCAAACGATTAAGATTAGCCATATGTTTTATTGCTTGTCGGTTCTGAACGTGAATCTGTCACTGAAACGCAGACCAAACCCGTTAGAAGCACAGTGAAGCATTGCAACCTTTTAGAGTTAAAGCAACAAAACCTGCCAAGAACCTGTCAGGGTCTTATTTAACCCCAGAATCTGAAGAAAAAATAAGAATTTATATTCTGCTTGGTGAAAATTAAACCTATATACTGTAATCACATTTTCTCCCGTATTTCAATTACCGTAATGTGAAAAATCTTATTACAGTAATGCAAAACATTTTTTTTCTTTAATTACATTTAGAATTACAATGTTGACACTTCCCTTACACCTAACCCTACCCTTAAATTTACCCATACCACCACACCTGTCCCTAACTTTACCCTTAAACTTACTCATACCACCACACCTGTCCCTAACTTTACCCTTAAACTTACCCATACCCCCACACCTGTCCCTAACTTTACCCTTAAACTTACCCATACCACCACACCTGTCCCTAACTTTACCCTTAAACTTACCCATACCACCACACCTGTCCCTAACTTTACCCTTAAACTTACTCATACCACCACACCTGTCCCTAACTTTACCCTTAAACTTACCCATACCCCCACACCTGTCCCTAACTTTACCCTTAAACTTACTCATACCACCACACCTGTCCCTAACTTTACCCTTAAACTTACCCATACCACCACACCTGTCCCTAACTTTACCCTTAAACTTACTCATACCACCACACCTGTCCCTAACTTTACCCTTAAACTTACCCATACCCCCACACCTGTCCCTAACTTTACCCTTAAACTTACTCATACCACCAAACCTGTCCCTAACTTTACCCTTAAACTTACTCATACCAGCACACCTGTCCCTAACTTTACCCTTAAACTTACCCATACCTTACCACACCTGTTCCTAACTTTACCCTTAAACTTACCCATACCACCACACCTGTCCCCAACTTTACCCTTAAACTTACCCATACCACCACACCTGTCCCTAACTTTACCCTTAAACTTACCCATACCACCAAACCTGTCCCTAACTTTACCCTTAAACTTACCCATACCACCACACCTGTCCCTAACTTTACCCTTAAACTTACCCATACCACCAAACCTGTCCCTAACTTTACCCTTAAACTTACCCATACCACCACACCTGTCCCTAACTTTACCCTTAAACTTACCCACACCACCACACCTGACCCTAACTTTACCCTTAAACTTACCCACACCACCACACCTGTCCCTAACTTTACCCTTAAACTTACCCATCCCACCACACCTGTCCCTAACTTTACCCTTAAACTTACTCATACCACCACACCTGTTCCTAACCCTACCCTTAAACTTACTCATACCACCACACCTGTCCCTAACTTTACCCGTATCCCACCTCAATATCAGCAAAAGTGCTTTGCAATACAATATGAACACAATAAATACACTGTACTTATTTTTTGATGTAAGTACATAGTAGTTAATGTCACCTAATATTAAGTGGGGCCAAAAATCCATACTCAATAAATAAATATATATAAATATATATATTTACCAGTCAGTATATAGATACTGACTGGTTTTCGGACCCTCCCGGACCCCCCCAATACAGTAAAACTGCACATTTTAGAGTGGCCTTTTATTGTGGCCAGCCTAAGGCACACTTGTGCAGTAATCATGCTGTCTAATCAGCATCTTGATATGCCACACCTGTGATGTGGATGGATTATCTCGGCAAAGGAGAAGTGCTCACTAACACAAATTTAGACAGATTTGTGAACAATATTTGAGAGAAATAGGCCTTTTGTGTACATAGAAAAAGTCTTAGATCTTTGAGTCTATAGAGATCTATATGTATGTGTATGTGTGTGTGTGTGTGTGTGTGTATGTGTATATATATATATCACTCACCAAAAGGATTATTAGGAACACCTGTTCAATTTCTCATTAATGCAATTATCTAATCAACCAATCACATGGCAGTTGCTTCAATGCATTTAGGGGTGTGGTCCTGGTCAAGACAATCTCCTGAACTCCAAACTGAATGCCAGAATGGGAAAGAAAGGTGATTTAAGCAATTTTGAGCGTGACATGGTTGTTGGTGCCAGACGGGCCGGTCTGAGTATTTCACAATCTGCTCAGTTACTGGGATTTTCACGCACAACCATTTCTAGAGTTTACAAAGAATGGTGTGAAAAGGGAAAAACATCCAGTATGCGGCAGTCCTGTGGGCGAAAATGCCTTGTTGATGCTAGAGGTCAGAGGAGAATGGGCCGACTGATTCAAGCTGATAGAAGAGCAACTTTGACTGAAATAACCACTCGTTACAACCGAGGTATGCAGCAAAGCATTTGTGAAGCCACAACACGCACAACCTTGAGGCGGATGGGCTACAACAGCAGAAGACCCCACCGGGTACCACTCATCTCCACTACAAATAGGAAAAAGAGGCTACAATTTGCACAAGCTCACCAAAATTGGACAGTTGAAGACTGGAAAAATGTTGCCTGGTCTGATGAGTCTCGATTTCTGTTGAGACATTCAGATGGTAGAGTCAGAATTTGGCGTAAACAGAATGAGAACATGGATCCATCATGCCTTGTTACCACTGTGCAGGCTGGTGGTGGTGGTGTAATGGTGTGGGGGATGTTTTCTTGGCACACTTTAGGCCCCTTAGTGCCAATTGGGCATCGTTTAAATGCCACGGCCTACCTGAGCATTGTTTCTGACCATGTCCATCCCTTTATGACCACCATGTACCCATCCTCTGATGGCTACTTCCAGCAGGATAATGCACCATGTCACAAAGCTCGAATCATTTCAAATTGGTTTCTTGAACATGACAATGAGTTCACTGTACTAAAATGGCCCCCACAGTCACCAGATCTCAACCCAATAGAGCATCTTTGGGATGTGGTGGAACGGGAGCTTCGTGCCCTGGATGTGCATCCCACAAATCTCCATCAACTGCAAGATGCTATCCTATCAATATGGGCCAACATTTCTAAAGAATGCTTTCAGCACCTTGTTGAATCAATGCCACGTAGAATTAAGGCAGTTCTGAAGGCGAAAGGGGCTCAAACACAGTATTAGTATGGTGTTCCTAATAATCCTTTAGGTGAGTGTGTGTGTGTGTATATATATATATATATATATATATATATATATATATATACACATCTGTATTTATTTAGTTAGTTTGTTTTTATTGGGGGTGAAATGTGACCTACACCTGTTTCCGTGAGATTCATTTTTAAAGGAATACCTTAAAAAAACAAGACAAAACTGTGTCTATTAGGTTTGGATATCTGAACTCCAAATGAAGTCTCATATTGTCTCCGTTGCAGAATGAAGTGCCACAGCTGGTGGGAGAGATCTACCAGAACTTCTTTGTGGAGAGCAGGGAGATCCCGGTGGAGAAGGCACTTTATAAAGAGATCCAGCAGACGCTAGTGGGGAACAAGGGGACAGACGTCTTCCACAGGATCCAGGGAGACGTGTACGAGACCATGAAGGAGCGCTATTACCCATCCTTCCTGGTGAGCGACCTGTACGAGCGGCTCATTAAACGAGAGGAGCAAAGGAGCAGCTCACAGTCCAGCAGCGAGGAGAAAGACGACACCGTGAGTTTAAAAGAGCACCTATCATGCTTTTCTCCATGTTCATCTCTCTTTAGTGTGTAATGTTGCTGTTTGATCATGAAAGCGTCCCTCCAGCAGGAGTTCTTCTCTATATCAGTGTCAGTGTTTCTGAACTCCCTGAAACGCCTCCATTGTAGTCTTGAGTTTTCTTCTGGGAACAAACACGTCACAATATTCCTCATTTAATAATTCATATGCAGAATAAAGGGGCGGGGCCTGGTTGAGTGAGTTAGGAGTGTGTTGAAACTGGTGTTATGGTAAGGGGCGGGACATTTCCCAAACACTTGACCAATCACAACACACTGCTCCAGCCGACCAATCAGAGCACATTGTGCTTTTCAGAAGGAGGGGCTTCATAGAGACAGGAACTAAACAGAGCGTTACTGACAGACTGGGAAGAGACGAGCTGCAACAATGGAGAATATGAGGAAAACCTGTTCTAGAGCCCAAAAACAACATCAAGACTTTGGAAAAGGGCGTCATATGGAGTCTGGCTTCTACATCCGAACCCTCAGTCCTGATTTCTGTGTCTTTTCTCCTGTATTTCTGTGCGCTTAGGGTCAGGTGATGGAAGGAGGGGACGTTGCCCTGGATGAAGGCAGCAGAGGCATCAACGAACAGGCCAGTTACGCCGTCACCAAACTACACCAGCTGTACGAGAGATTGGAGTACAAACGCCAAGCCCTGGGCTCCATCCAGAACGCACCCCGCCCTGATAAAAAGGTGATCTGTGTGTGTTTGAATTGTAGTCCCAGTAATGTGAAATACTTTACTTTTATTTGAAACAATAATAAACAATGAATTCAGGCTCATTTATTGTGCATCAGACTGCTTACACGTCTGTGATTGGCCAATGCATCAGTATGATCAAGTGGAGAGCGGTAATCAACATGTTTACCTGTCCAGCCTTAATATATGCTTATTGTTTCACTAGTGTTTAAAGGTTTAAAATGTTTCTGAAAAACTCTCTTCTGTTCACCAAGGCTGCTTTTATTTGATCAAAAATACACTAACATTATTCCCGTGTAAAGCAGCTGTTTTCTATGTGAATATCTAGTCAAGTGTAATTTATTCCTGTGATCAAAGCTGAATTTATCATCATTACTCCAGTCTTCAGTGTCACATGATCCTTCAGAATCATCAAGAAACATTTATGATTATTATCAGTGTTGAAAACAGTTGTGCTGCCTTATATTGTTGTGGAAACTGATCCATTTTATTTTCCAGGATTCTTTGATAAATAGAAAGTTTAAAAGAACAGCATTTATTTGAAATAAAAATCTTTGGTAACATTATAAATGTCTTTACTGTTACTTTTGATCAATTTAATTCATCTTCACTGAATAAAACTACTTAACGGCAGTGTATTAAGTGTGAAGTTTATTCTTCTTAATTTTGGTAGGCCATTTGTTTCCTTTGCATGCACACATATATATATATATATATATATATATATATTCAGTAAAAGAGTTATGTTATACAGAATGATATTCTTAATTCAGTTTATTTTGCAGTATTTCCTAATTAATTATTCATGTTTTAAGGTAGCAGGAAAAGATGCAGAGCCTGTAGGGTGTCAAAAGTGCCAGCATTTCACTAGCAAGATGAATCTGAAATGTGAAAATGAAAAAAAAAAAAAAAAATAACACTACCAGTCTTACATTATCAGTAGTAATGACTGGTTAAACCAGCTGCGGTCTGAAGATAAACGGCCGAGCCAGTTGTGACAAATATTGGTGTGAACTTCCTTTGAAAACCACGTATTAAAACTGTAGATTGATGTAGATAAAACTAGACTGATGAATGAGATCTGAATGACTTGTTTTCGGTTTTACTTTTTGTAATAGAATACAATAATTTTGCACTAAAATAAAGAATTTTAAGCAGTATTTCTGTATTTTGTCCCTGGTACTGTCCCTGACTACTGGAGTTATTCAGCCTGTATTGTGCATATGTGTGTTGTGGTTTGATTTAGTGCATTAGATGAGACAGGAATGATTTCTCTCAGGGTCAGCATTTCTGTTCTCCTTCAGCGCCGTGGCTGCTGTCAGATGAAGCTCCAGTCGGGGTCAGAGACATGCGACAGGCTTCTGATGCGCTGCAACTCATTAAAATGCCTTTCTTGTAGATCGTGTCACTCCTGAAGGAGGAGATCTGCACCATGGAGAAGGAGCACAGCGACCTCCAGCTGCACATCTCACGGACGGACTGCTGGTGTGAGAACCTGGGCACTTGGAGAGCCGTCGTCAGCAGCGCAGAGGTCAGTCCTCAACACTGTGCAGCAAAACATCCTGTTAAAAATACAAGTTTAGCTCTATCAGCAGCATCTGTGGGGTAATGGACACGTTGCCACAGTTCTGGATTAGTCTGTCTCAGTGTTTTGTGTTTCTTCATGTAATCACAGACAGACTCGATGATGGTGAGATCAGATCATACTGTTAGATTAAACCTTATTAAAGCTACACTTTTCTCTGTTATCTTTGTTCTTTGATTATCATTAATGACAGACATCATTATTCATTATTATACTTTAAGTTCATTTAAGATGTTATTTAAAGGATTAGTTCACTTTAAAATGAAAATTACCCCATGATTTACTCACCCTCAAGCCATCTTAGGTGTACATGACTTTCTTCTTTCTGATGAACACAATCGGAGTTATATTAATAAATATCCTGGCTAATCCAAGCATTATAATGGCAGTGACGGGGTCCATTGAGTTTGAAGCCCAAAAAAGCACATCCATCCATCATAAAGGTACTCCACACTGCTCCGGGGGTTAAAAAAGGCCTTCTAAAGCGAATCAATGGGTTTGTGTAAGAAAAATATCCATATCCGTTTTCAACTTACAAAGAAAGTGTAACGCCTCTCGCAGTTCAAAACACTTACACTAGTTGTAGTGATACATCGTGTCAGTTACGCTTTTTTCGTAAGTTGGAAGGTGGTCAGGCGGAAGCTAGATATTTTACTTTATAACATGTTAAATATGAATATTTTTCTTGCATGATGGATGGATGCACTTTTTTGAGCTTCAAACTCGTGGCCCCGTTCACTGCCATTATAAAGCTTGGAAGCGTCAGGATATTTAATAATATGAAAGAAGAAAGTCATTGTTACGACCCTTCTTTGGCTATTAAACGTCTATGGAGTAAGAAGGGGAACATTAGGCCAATCGTGACAGTTGTCACCATTAAACACTGAAATTGTATAAGAGAAGTAAGAGACTACGAGGCGAATACCAGTGAACTTGTGTTTATTGTTACATTCACAGACAGTGCGTTCTCTTTGTCTTGTGGCTCTTGAATGGTTTAAAAGCATGAATAAGAGCGTGATAATATAATGTAACGCTAGCCCAAGGATGACAGGAAAAAACGTATAGATGATAGGTGTCAAAAGTACCAGCATTTCACTAGCTGACAAAATAATAATAAGAACCAACAGGTTTTTATTTTTACATTATCCGCAGTAAAAAACTCAGTTTCAGTCACTGCGGTCTGAAGATAAACGGCCGAGCCAGTCGTGACAGAAATATTGGTGTGAACTTCCTTTGAAAACGACGTATTAAAACTGTAGATTGATGTAGATAAAACTAGACTGATGAATAAGATCTGAATTTTCAATTTTGTACTTTTTGTAATTTTACGAGTTTTATTTTCCACTATATATATACTGTATATCCACTATATATCATATATATATATATATATATATATATATATATATATAGGGAGAGAGAGAGAGAGAGAGAGAGAGAGAGAGAGAGAGAGACACTTACTAACCATGTCTATGTAAAGTTTTCAAAATGTTTCACTGTCATGACCACGTTAATCTAGTAAATCTGGTAATCCTGGAAAACCTGATGACTGGTCACGCTGCATGCAAACATACCAGAACAGGATGTGATGTAACTTTCAGTAAAGTAGAGTTTACACACAGTTCACTCCAAGCACAGGAATGACAACAGTAACACAAAGCACTTCCACTTCTAAAGCACGGTTAAGACACTCGACAGATCAAAGCGCTGTTTTCAGAACTTTCCTTCATCACACAGTGCAACAGTGACACGGTAACATTCTAAACCATTACAGTCAGTTGTTACAGTGAGTTAAGTGATCGCCATAGCAACATTGTAACATCATTTGCTTGATTGTCAGTGGTGTTTTACCCAGCTGTCACAACATTCTTTCCTTAAAGCAACAGTGATTCATTTCCTGTGTGTTTCAAGTCAGGTCAAATTTTATTTCTATAGCACATTTAAAAGCAACAGAGTTGCGCCAAAGTGCTGTACAGTAAGACAATAAGCATATAAAAAGAAAGCATAAAAATAACTCTTTTGACTCTTTACAACACTCTCACTGCCTTACAAACTCCACTGGCCTTTAAAAAGAAGCATTTCTGTGTTTCTTCTCCAGTCTTTTTAATGAACCATCGGCAATAGTTTTAATGCTCTGATAATTAACATCCATTTGCATATTTCTGCTCAGGAGTGAGTCATTGGTTTATTAGTGATTTATCTGTTAATTGGCTGTAAAATGACACACAGTTTGTTCATGTGCTTTCAGTGAAGCTGTTATTGTTTCCATCCAGAATCAGATCCATGGCAGTGTGCTGAAGGATTGCGGGAGATTCAGTCCAGCCAAATTAAATACACAAACTATCTTTTTCAAATGTCTGCTAAATGAATACATGTAAATGTTGAGTTTTAAAATATCTGGTATTAGAGTAAAATTCACTACACAATGGGAATCAGAGTAATTGCAAATACTTTAACCATGTTAAAAATATATGTAATATGATAGATAGATAGATAGATAGATATAATAAAAAATAAGCATTCTATCCATCCATCCATCCGTCCGTCCATCCATTCCTCCATCCGTCCGTCCATCCATTCCTCCATCCGTCCATCCATCCATCATTCGTCCATGTCCTTCCATCCAACCATTCGTCCTTCCATCCATCCATCCATCTGTCCGTCCATCCATCCATCATTCGTCCATGTCCTTCCATCCAACCATCTGTCCGTCCATCTGTCCATCCATCATTCGTCCATGTCCTTCCATCCAACCATCTGTCCGTCCATCTGTCCATCCATCATTCGTCCATGTCCTTCCATCCATCCATCTCTCCGTCCATCCGTCCATCCATCATTCGTCCATGTCCATCCATCCAACCATCCGTCCTTCCATCCATCCATCCATCCATCCATCCATCCATCTGTCCGTCCATCCATCCATCATTCGTCCATGTCCCATCCATCCAACATCCATCATTCATCCATGTCCTTCCATCTAACCATCCGTCCTTCCATCATCCACCTGTCCATCCATCCGTCATTCATCCATGTCCTTCCATCCATCCATCTGTCCTTCCATCCATCCATCTGTCCGTCCATCCATCATTCATCCATGTCCTTCCATCCATCCATCTGTCCGTCCATCCGTCCATCCATCATTCGTCCATGTCCTTCCATCCATCCATCTGTCCGTCTATCCGTCCATCCATCATTCATCCATGTCCTTCCATCCAACCATCTGTCCATCCATCCAACCATCCGTCCTTCCATCCATCCATCCATCCATCCATCCATCCATCTGTCCGTCCATCCATCATTCGTCCATGTCCCATCCATCCAACATCCATCATTCATCCATGTCCTTCCATCTAACCATCCGTCCTTCCATCCATCCACCTGTCCATCCATCCGTCATTCATCCATGTCCTTCCATCCATCCATCTGTCCGTCCATCCGTCCATCCATCATTCATCCATGTCCTTCCATCCATCCATCTGTCCGTCCGTCCATCCATCATTCGTCCATGTCCTTCCATCCATCCATCTGTCCGTCCATCCGTCCATCCATCATTCATCCATGTCCTTCCATCCAACCATCCGTCCTTCCATCATTCATTCATGTCCTTCCATCCAACCATCCGTCCTTCCATCCATCCATCCATCCATCCATCTATCCATCCGTCATTCATCCATGTCCATCCGTCCATCCATCATTCGTCCATGTCCTTCCATCCATCCATCTGTCCATCCATCCATCTGTCCATCCATCCGTCATTCATCCATGTCCTTCCATCCATCCATCTGTCCGTCCATCCGTCCATCCATCATTCATCCATGTCCTTCCATCCATTCATCTGTCCGTCCATCCGTCCATCCATCATTCGTCCATGTCCATCCATCCAACCATCCATCATTCATCCATGTCCATCCATCCAACCATCCGTCCTTCCATCCATCCATCTGTCCGTCCATCCGTCATTCGTCCATGTCCCATCCATCCGTCCATTCATCTTTCATCCGTGTCCTTCAATCCATCCATCATATGTCCATGTCCATCCATCCATCCATCCATCCATACATCCATCATTCACCCATGTCCGTCCATCCATCCATCCATCCATCCATCATTCACCCATGTCCGTCCATCCATCCATCCATCCATCATTCACCCATGTCCGTCCATCCATCCATCCATCCATCATTCGTCCATGTCCATCCATCCATCCGTCCATCCATTATTCACCCATGTCCGTCCATCCATCATTCGTCCATGTCCATCCATCCATCCGTCCATCCATCATTCACCCATGTCCTTCCATCCAACCATCTGTCCGTCCATCATTCGTCCATGTCCATCCATCCAACCATCCATCATTCGTCCATGTCCCATCCATCCATCCATCATCCATCCATCTGTCCGTCCATCCGTCATTCATCCATGTCCATCCATCCAACCATCAGTCCTTCCGTCCATGTCCATTCGTCCATCCATCATTCATCCATGTCCTTCCATCCATCCATCTGTCCGTCCATCCATCATTCGTCCATGTCCTTCCATCCAACCATCTGTCCGTCCATCCGTCCATCCATCATTCATCCATGTCCTTCCGTCCTTCCATCCAACCATCCGTCCTTCCATCCAACCATCCGTCCTTCCATCCATCCATCCATCTATCCATCCATCCGTCATTCATCCATGTCCATCCGTCCATCCATCATTCGTCCATGTCCTTCCATCCATCTGTCCGTCCATCCATCATTCGTCCATGTCCATCCATCCAACCATCCGTCCTTCCATCCATCCATCCATCTGTCCATCCATCCATCATTCATCCATGTTCCATCCATCCAACCATCCATCACTCATCCATGTCCTTCCATCTAACCATCCGTCCTTCCATCCATCCATCTGTCCATCCATCCGTCATTCATCCATGTCCTTCCATCCATCCATCTGTCCGTCCATCTGTCCATCCATCATTCATCCATGTCCTTCCATCCATCCATCTGTCCGTCCATCCGTCCTTCCATCATCCATCTGTCCATCTATCCATCCATCCATCCATCCATCATTTGTCCATGTCCATCCATCTAACCATCCGTCCTTCCATCCATCTAACCATCCGTCCTTCCATCCATCTGTCCGTCCATCCATCATTCGTCCATGTCCCATCCATCCAACCATCCATCATTCATCCATGTCCTTCCATCTACCATCCGTCCTTCCATCCATCCATTATTCATCCATGTCCATCCGTCCATCCATCATTCATCCATGTCCTTCCATCCATCCATCTGTCCGTCCATCCATCATTCATCCATGTCCTTCCATCCATCCATCTGTCCGTCCATCTGTCCATCCATCATTCATCCATGTCCTTCCATCCATCCATCTGTCCATCTATCCGTCCATCCATCATTCGTCCATGTCCATCCATTCAACCATCCATCATTCATCCATTTCCATCCATCCATCATTCGTCCATGTCCATCCATTCAACCATCCATCATTCATCCATTTCCATCCATCCATCATTCATCCATGTCCTTCCATCCATCCATCTGTCCATCCATCCGTCCATCCATCTTTCATCCATGTCCTTCAATCCATCCATCATATGTCCATGTCCATCCATCCATCCATCCATCCATACATCCATCATTCACCCATGTCCGTCCATCCATCCATCCATCCATCCATCATTCACCCATGTCCGTCCATCCATCCATCCATCCATCCATCATTCACCCATGTCCGTCCATCCATCCATCCATCCATCATTCGTCCATGTCCATCCATCCATCCGTCCATCCATTATTCACCCATGTCCGTCCATCCATCATTCGTCCATGTCCATCCATCCATCCGTCCATCCATCATTCACCCATGTCCTTCCATCCAACCATCTGTCCGTCCATCATTCGTCCATGTCCATCCATCCAACCATCCATCATTCGTCCATGTCCCATCCATCCATCCATCATCCATCCATCTGTCCGTCCATCCGTCATTCATCCATGTCCATCCATCCAACCATCAGTCCTTCCGTCCATGTCCATTCGTCCATCCATCATTCATCCATGTCCTTCCATCCATCCATCTGTCCGTCCATCCATCATTCGTCCATGTCCTTCCATCCAACCATCTGTCCGTCCATCCGTCCATCCATCATTCATCCATGTCCTTCCGTCCTTCCATCCAACCATCCGTCCTTCCATCCAACCATCCGTCCTTCCATCCATCCATCCATCTATCCATCCATCCGTCATTCATCCATGTCCATCCGTCCATCCATCATTCGTCCATGTCCTTCCATCCATCTGTCCGTCCATCCATCATTCGTCCATGTCCATCCATCCAACCATCCGTCCTTCCATCCATCCATCCATCTGTCCATCCATCCATCATTCATCCATGTCCCATCCATCCAACCATCCGTCCTTCCATCCATCCATCTGTCCATCCATCCGTCATTCATCCATGTCCTTCCATCCATCCATCTGTCCGTCCATCTGTCCATCCATCATTCATCCATGTCCTTCCATCCATCCATCTGTCCGTCCATCCGTCCTTCCATCATCCATCTGTCCATCTATCCATCCATCCATCCATCCATCATTTGTCCATGTCCATCCATCTAACCATCCGTCCTTCCATCCATCTAACCATCCGTCCTTCCATCCATCTGTCCGTCCATCCATCATTCGTCCATGTCCCATCCATCCAACCATCCATCATTCATCCATGTCCTTCCATCTACCATCCGTCCTTCCATCCATCCATTATTCATCCATGTCCATCCGTCCATCCATCATTCATCCATGTCCTTCCATCCATCCATCTGTCCGTCCATCCATCATTCATCCATGTCCTTCCATCCATCCATCTGTCCGTCCATCTGTCCATCCATCATTCATCCATGTCCTTCCATCCATCCATCTGTCCATCTATCCGTCCATCCATCATTCGTCCATGTCCATCCATTCAACCATCCATCATTCATCCATTTCCATCCATCCATCATTCGTCCATGTCCATCCATTCAACCATCCATCATTCATCCATTTCCATCCATCCATCATTCATCCATGTCCTTCCATCCATCCATCTGTCCATCCATCCGTCCATCCATCTTTCATCCATGTCCTTCAATCCATCCATCATTCGTCCATGTCCGTCCATCCATCATTCACCCATGTCCATCCATCCGTCCATGTCCATCCATCCATCCGTCCATCCATTATTCACCCATGTCCGTCCATCCATCTATCCATCCATCCATCATTCACCCATGTCCGTCCATCCATCCATCCATCCATCATTCACCCATGTCCGTCCATCCATCATTCGTCCATTCATCTGTCCATCCATCATTCGTCCATGTCCGTCCATCCGTCCATCCATCATTCATCCATGTCCATCCATCCATCCATCATTCGTCCATGTCCGTCCATGTCCGTCCATCCGTCCATCCATCATTCGTCCATGTCCATCCATCCATTCATCATTCGTCCATGTCCATCCACCCGTCCATCCATCATTCACCCATATATAGTATAGTTGTATTGTTAAATCCTATTGTTTTGGAGTCAAAGTCTTCATTTTTGTATATCTGGTAGGCGTCTGAGGAGAATGGAGAACAGATGGCGTGTTACTCCGTAGCTGTGAGCCTTTCTGAGGATGACGACTGCAGGAACAACCGCTGGAGCGTCACCAGGAAGCTCAGCGAGTTTCAGGCTTTGCACAGGAAGTTGACGGAGGTACGGCTGATCTCCCATGTGTGATATCACATGCTGGCACAGCGTCGAAAATATCACTGAACTGTGGCGGCCCGCCCTGTTGCTGTGGCAACGCAGTGACTCATCATGCTGTTGTACATTATTAGTTCTGATGCAGATTATGTGTGACAGAACTCAAACCACAGACCCATGCTTTCTTTTGCAGTGTTTCCCGTCGCTCAAGAAAGTCCAGCTTCCCTCACTAAGTAAACTGCCGTTCAAATCCATCGACCAAAAATTCCTTGACAAATCCAAAAATCAACTCAACACATTTTTACAGGTGAGCCCTTCCTTGTCATATTGTAGCCAGACTTTTGACTGTTGGTTAATAGTAACTGATTTGCTTTTGCTTTTTTTTTTTTTTTTTTGTCCATTTACTGCCCTTTTTTCTGTCATCCCACAAAATTGTTTTCAAACATATTTTACCAAGTGCAAAATTTAAAATAAATGTTTGAGTTTTCTTAATTTGACCTGAACAAAATGTGCATTTTCAATAAAAAGGCCAAATATGTGATATGTATTATTTATTATTATTTATTACATAATTGTTAATGACCTTTATAATCTACTATGGTT
The DNA here is from genome assembly GCA_039654105.1 of Coreius guichenoti. Lineage (NCBI taxonomy): Eukaryota > Metazoa > Chordata > Actinopteri > Cypriniformes > Gobionidae > Coreius > Coreius guichenoti. The sequence continues at coordinate 2,506,098 of CM077173.1, forward strand.
TTCATGTAAATATTAATAACATTTTAAAACAAAATTACTTCACTGCTTCATAATAAGTCAAATATTATGCCAAACTCTACTAATGCAAACATTTATTAATTTTAATTTTAATTGAAAGCATATTTGACTGTTCATATCATCCCACAAAATGACTTTTATGTAGGAGACTTGTTTCCCGAAATGTTTTTAAAAATATTTTTCCAAGTGCAAAATCTGATGAATTTAAAATTAATGTTTGAGTCATGAATACAAGAACGTTTTCTTCATTTGTGCCTTTTCATTAAAAAGGCCAAAATATGTGATCTTTTTAAACACTTAATGACCTTAATGATCTATTTTATGGTTTTCAGCAAATATTAATAACATTTAATAATTAATAATAATAATAACATTTAAATATTAATACAATTGCTTCACTGCTTAAAAATAAATAAAATACTATGCCAAACTCTACTAATGCCAAATTTTTTTTTTAAATTAATTAATTAATTTTAATTTTGGGACATCTATACCACATCCTGACATTGTTCTTTTAGCCCCACAAAAATATCAAAATTACCTTCTATCACAAAATAAATCATCACGCTTCTGTTATTGAATGGCTCTTTTTCCCATTAATCATATTGGAAATGTAATTACTTCTGCTTATCTTAAGACATAGATCATCATCTAGCACTAACTTAACGAGATAATGATAGATTATGGCAAATATTTAACCCTTTAAGAGCATTATCTCTTCTTTCCACATCCTCAAAGCGAATCGTACACTTTCCTGTCTGTCAAACACTTCATCAGAGCTCAAGTTTGTCAGTGCCCAAAGTCCTTCCTTAAACGCATCGCATACTCCATTTCCCAGCATGCATCTGCGAGTCTCTGTTGGTGACCAACTTCCCAGAGAACATCAAACATTCTAGTGTATTTCAGATTTAGTGCTTGTGAAAGCTGCAGATTCTGATGGAAGTGAAGATGTGTGAGTTTACTGTCACATTTCAAACCCTGCATGTTAATGATGTACAGCAGGACTGAGTTCTTGAGTGTTTCTGGCCTCACAGTCATTTTGAGATGATTATTTCTAGATTCATGAAGCTTGTGTGTGTTTCCTCTGTAGAAAGTGTTGACAGACGAGCGCATGTGTCAGAGCGAGGCGCTGTACGCCTTTCTCAGTCCGTCCCCAGAATACCTGAAGGTCATCGACATCCAGAAGAAATCCTCCTTCTCTCTCGCATCCTTCCTGGAGAGACTGCCGGGAGACTTCTTCTCACACCAGGAGGTACACACACACTCTCTCACACACACACACTCACTCACACTCTCTCACACACACACACACACACACACACACACACACAGACAGAAACACTCACTCAAACACTCACACACTCACTCACACTCTCTCACACACACACACACACACACACACACACACACACAGATAGAAACACACTCACTCAAACACACACACACTCACACACAGACAGAAACACACTCACACATGCGCACACACACACACACACACACACACTCACACACAGACAGAAACACACTCACACACACACAGAAACACACACACACACACTCACACATGCACACACACAGACAGAAACACACACATGCGCACACTCACACACAGAATCACACATGCACACACACACACACACACACACAGACAGAAACACACTCACACATGCGCACTCTCACACACACACACACACACACAGAAACACACTCAAACACACACACACACACACACACACAGACAGAAACACACTCACACATGCACACACATACTCACGCACACACACACACACAGACAGAAACACACTCACACATGCGCACACTCACACACACACACAGAAACACACTCAAACACACACACAGACAGAAACACACATATGCACACACACACACACACAGACAGACAGAAACACACTCACTCACTCATACACAGAGAAACAAAATATCAATATTATTGTTCAATAAAAGTGTAAGGTTTTTGCTTAAACCAGGAAAAAAACTATTTGTCTGTAGCATAAGAAAAACCAACTTGTTTTTCCCCATTGATTTTTTTTTTAAATTATTATTTTCACTCCATTGACTATTAGTTTTTTTTTTTTCATGTTTTATGCAGTTTTTTCCCCCCTGGAAAACAAACAAGAACATATTGAGTAACACAATGATTTTTTTTTTTGCAGTACTCTCTTTTATTACATAAAAAAATGAATATTTCGACAAGTTTTCATTGAATACTAAATTTAAAAGCACATTTGATTCAACACCATCACCAAATGATGATCACACAGAGCAACAGAGATGTGAGACTGATGTCAGATCAGACGTGATGAATCTGATTGTGTGTGTGTGTGTCAGGATGAAGCCGAGGATGACAGCGATCTCTCAGACTACGGCGATGAGGCGGACGGGAGGAAGGACGCGCTGGCGGAGCCCTGCTTCATGCTGATCGGGGAGATCTTTGAGCTCAGGGGCAGTGAGTATAAACGCCTCGCTGTGAGCGCAGGGATCAGAAACAGATCTGTGTGTGACGGATGCTTCTCTAGCTGAAGGACACACACACTGCTACTGAAGACAGGGATATTATCCTTAAATAAAACCATTCAGTTTAGATGGAAGGATCTCAAGCTGAAGACGTTACGCTCCTTGAGAATAAACTCCAGCACAGCTACAACAACCATAATGACATGAGCTTCACAACAGATCATGCTTTACAGTGAACTCTGTTAGAGAGCTACATATGACAGTTTATCTGTTCAGTAAAACACTTACTCGCCTGTTGAGTGATAAAAACACCATCATCTCCACGGCGCTTCAAATCCCTCAGTTCTCTCCATCTCAGAAAAGCCAAGCTAATGTTGATTCTTGTTTTATTACGAGCTCTTTTTTGCTCGTTGTGGCAACTAACCTCCGCCACTTCCACACCAGACACGTGTGTAGATCAGCTTCTGGAACAAGAACAAATGTAGGGCACATCGCCACACCTTCAACATAAAGCTTTTGGATCAAACATCAGGCAGAATAATAAGAACTTCAGCTATCATGGCTGTTGCTTATTTAATTTACATGAAAACTGTTCATGATGAAGTCCAATTACATCAGAAAATAGAATTTATTTTAAAAGTCTCTACATTTTAAATGAAAACCTAACTCCATGTGTCTAAACCGTTTTCACAGTTATTTACTGCAATTGCTTTTCATGCTGTTTTAAATCACATCCTCAGTGTAGACTCGGGAATTAAGTGTTTTATTAATACAGAACCATGCCGCAGTGATTTAATAGGACTGAGGCAACTGTGGCAAAAGTACTGAGATGTGTTGCCCTTCTGTGAGATTCCCTGTTTCTACTCGCACGCATGTTTGTACCTGAGAGTTTGAGGCTTGCGGTGTGTAAGAGATTGCAACAGTTTGGGGTCAGTACGGTTTTATTAATGTTTCTGAAAGAGTCTCTTCTGCTCACAAATACAGTAAAAACAGTGTAATATGACTCCAGTGTAAAGCAGCTGTTTTCTATGTGAATATCTAGTAAAGTGTCATTTATTCCTGTGATCAAAGCTGAATTTATCATCATTACTCCAGTCTAATATGAGGATTTGATGATTATTATCAGTGTTGAAAACAGTTCATATTTTTGTGGAAACTGTGATACATTTTTTTTTCAGGAGTATTTGATGAATGGAAAGCTCAAAAGAACAGCATTTATCTGAAACAGAATCTTTACTGTCACTTTTGAACAATTTAATGTGTCCTTGCTGAATACAATTATTCATTTCTTAATTTATTTTTATACATGATAAAATTGCGCAAGATAATAAAGTTGGTTTTCAGACAATATATCATGAAATATTTTTTTTTCCCCTTTGTCAAATTAGTTAACTTTAACAAAATTGAGAGCAGGCAAGACTGAAGACGATTAGATGGTTTTACTTTGAAATAATACAGTTAAAACCGTACATCATTTCTTAGCATTGCTACTTTTAATAAATGTTCTTTCAAAGAAAAAAAAAACTTACTGACCCCAATTTTTTGCACTGTACACTCGTAAAAGAAAAGGGTTCCATCAGGCGCTTCATTTATAGAAAATTGTATGAATTAAACAGCTCGTTGACATACTTCATCACTAGAAAAAATGGAAATAACCCATTAAACATGAAAGTATTATGCAATCATTTAAAGGGTTAGTTCACCCAAAAATGAAAATTAGACCATGATTTACCCTCAAGTCATCCTAGGTGTATATGACATTCTTCTTTCAGACGAATACCATATCAGATTTACAGTATATTAATAAATGTCCTGGCTCTTTAATTTTATAATGGCAGTGAATGGGGGGGTGAGATTTTGAAGCCCAAAAAAGTGCGTCCATCCATCATAAAAGTGCTTCACACGGCTTCAGGGGTTCATAAAGGCCTTCTGAAGTGAATCAATGGGTTTGTGTGAGAAAAATATCCATATTTAAAACTTTATAGCCTAAAATAATAAGTCGACTTGCGCTAAAAGAGTAACGTGACCCAGTGTTGCCAAGTTTGTGGTTTTCCTGCGGAATTGGGCTACTTTTAAGTTGTTGCCGTGGGTAAATCATTCTTCTGCGTGTTGATTTCCACCCCCATATGAGCGATTTTGGCACTCCAACACCCCCAAAAACACCTGCAAACACACAAATCCAGTGGAGAATTCGGCCACCCCATGGAGAAAATCGCATTGGGCTACTTTTGTTGAATGAAGAATGTCATATACACCTAGGATGGCTTGAGGGTGAGAAAATGATGGGATAGTTTTAATTTGTGGGTGAACTATCCCTTTAAGACATTTCTCCTTATACAGAACCTTCATGGCATGAAGTGTTCTTTGACATTGTGTCAAGAACCCTAGAGTTCCATATAGAACCCCACGGAACCTTTTCTCTGTGCGTGTGTGTCATCATCACTCAAGCTTCAGATGCTGTCTAACATTGCTCGTGTGTGTTTTTCTGTCTGCAGTGTTTAAGTGGGTGAGGAAGACATTAATTGCACTAGTTCAGGTCACGTTTGGACGGACCATAAACAAGTAAGCATCAATAGATGAGCGTAACGGAAACTTGCTGGATGAGTTCACTGAGTTTGTCCTTCCGCTCTCTTGCCCTGTAGGCAAATCAGAGACACTGTAAACTGGATCTTCAGTGAGCAGATGCTGGTTTACTACATTAATATATTCCGGGACACGTTTTGGCCCAATGGGAAATTGGCACCTCATAACAAAAGCCGCTCGGAGAGTGAGCGCAAAGAAACCAAGGAGAGAGCGCAACAGAAGCTTCTGGACAACATCCCAGGTGAGCGGCGACATGACGCGTGGATTTACAACAGGAACTTTCCCGACTGATGAGTTTCACACATTTCTGCAGTGAGGACCTGCTGTTCGCCAGGCACGTTTTCTCAGAATCGCTGTAATTGAGAGGTGGCAGTTCAGAGTTTGAGAGCTTGTTCATGTGCATGAAATTATTAGTTTTCATGGCACCGCTCATAGTGCCAAAATAGTGCCAATGTATCCATGTGGCTGTTACCGTGTTATGTATGCAGGTCACGGAAGTGAGACTGGAATTCCTGACGACTCGTTTAGGTGATTCTTTCTTTTGGGAAACTATGGGCCCTATTATACACCTGGCGCAATGCGACGCCAGGCGCGACACAAGTGTTGTTTGATAGTTTCAGCCCGACGCAGTTCTCATTTTCATGTCCAGCTCCACGTTGTTTAAATATCAAATGCACTGGCGCATCTGTTCACCCATGGGCGTCTGGTCTGAAAACCAGGTGTGTTCAGGAGCATTGTTGGCGCGTTGCTATTTTGAGGAACTGAAAACGACTGCGCCATTGACCAACACAAACCTGCTCTAAAGTCAATAGTCAGTATTTTTTGTGTTATTTAAAGGGTGTGTTAGTAATATGAGCCTATAGGCGGTGCACAACGCGTATACACTCTGCTTATTACACACACAGGGACGCGCAGCAGCACACACACATTTTAAATATTAAAAATAAAAGTATTCCTCTCTGGAGAAGCGTTCAGTCTTTCCATGGTGCGAGCGCAACTGGCTTTTAAAGGGAATGGGAGATGAGACTCTGATTGGTTTATTGCACGTTACACCCAAAACACACCCATGACTCATTAAGAGACTAGGGACAACCCTTTTGGACCATACGCCGGGCGCGCCGACCGTTTTTTCCCGTCGTTAACAAAAGTGAATTCGGACACGCCCTAAGTGCACCTGCGCCTTGAGCTTCAGACCATGAGCTCAGATCCTTAAAATAGGGCCTGGTGACTTTATTTATCTGCACTTTTGACTTACGGCTTTGTAGAACGTTTACATTCACAGACAGCCGTATTACACACTGACTGAAAGGAAATATCCAAAAACCATAATAGGGGCACTTTAATATCCAAATGAACACAAGATCTAGTCCTGAGCGGATTCAGTCACCCTGGTGAAAGAATACAATATGTTAATATAAAAGGTTTGGTGGCTGTTTCTGCCTGCATGGTGCTTTTTAATTAGAGCGAGACACTTAAAACACACTCACACCCCTCCAGCGAGGGCACTTACAGCAGATGCTCTCAACACATTACACTGCACAACACACACACTGGAATATGGTGAAAAGCTTGTTGTTGTTGTTGTTCAGATGCACTTCAGAATCTGGTGGGGCAGCAGAACGCCAGATACGGGATCATCAAGATCTTCAACGTCCTTCAGGAGACCAGAGCCAACAGACATCTCCTCTACGTGAGTCGCCCTCCGGCTTTCACTCTCTGTCAGCTGACGCTCTCATTTCTGCTTTCTGAAACACTGATTGGTTTAAAACGGAGAGTGTTAGTCGAGCTTTACTCACTGCTCATCTGAAGACCAGAGGAAGATTGACTATAAATGTTTATCTTTGTTGAATCATTTTAACTTTCTCTTCTTCTGAAACAACTGAAGGGAAAAATTATCCAAAAAATGTTGTAGCCTAACATTGTGGATCCAACAAAATCAAGTTCCCACATTTAATTTCTGACCGCCTGCTTGATTTTTTTAGGTTTTAGGAAGTATTTAACCCATTTATTTTATCCATCTGGATGTTAAAAATCCTTTCGATAGAGTTTTAAGCCATGAACTGAACCGAGCGGCTCTGCACTGACTTAATACAGCCGTTAACAATCAGAAAATGATATCGGCATTGCAAATGACAATCGTATAATGTAAAGCTTTTGAATTATAGTAATTTTTTATACATATATTGGAAACAATACATTTTTTAATGTCTCTTCTGCTCACCAAGGCTGCATTTATTTAATCAAAAATACAGTAAAACAGTGAAATATTACAATTTAAAGCAGCTGTTTTCCATTTGAATATATTTTACAATATATTTTATTCTTGTGATCAAAGCTGAATTTTCAGCCTCATTACTTGATAATAATAATAATAATCATAAATGTTTCTTGAGCAAATGTTTCTATGTTTCTTGATATCAAATCATGATATCAGAATGATTTGTGAAGGATCATGTGACACTGAAGACTGGAGTAATGATGATAAATTCAGCTTTGATCACAGGAATAAATTACACTTTACTAGATATTCACATAGAAAACAGCTGCTTTACACTGGAGTAATAAGTATTTTTAATAAAATGAATGAAGCCTTGGTGAGCAGAGACTTCTTTCAAAAACAATTAAAAAAACAATAATTAAAAAATGTTAATGTTTCCAAACGTGTGTGTGTATGTGTGTGTGTATATATATATATATATATATATATATATATATATATATATATATATATATTAATAAAGAAAATGTAAGATTATTACAAATAATTTAAATATACATAAATCTCAATACAAGGCTGAAAAAAAAAAAATATATAATTATAAATATATAATATAATATATTATTAATAATCATCATTGCTGTGGAGAAAATGACGGGGGTGTTTACTTTTGGAAGCCTACGGTTTCATTCTTATACGTCACATTTTTAAGTTAAATTCATTGCACATTGTGTTAAACGTTTCATAAATCCATATATTACGTTTACTCCTGGTATGGACTGTAATAGTAACTAGTTTGTAACTAACTCTGTACTTTTTTTGGTTGCACCATTTGTTCTTAAGGCAGAACGTAGCTAGTAGGTCGTAAGCTCTCCGTAAAGTAATGCGTAGTCGTATAATATGACGTTTACCCTTGATGATCCAATAGCAGCCTTCAGATACGTGATGCCGTGAATTTCAGTTTATTCTTCATTCTAACTGCTTCTGCCTCACGTAACTAACTGTGAAAATAAGTTCCCATTAAATCCGATACTTAATCATGAATAACATAAGTGCTTTTATATATAAATAACATTCAGAAACTGTAGGCTATTTGAAACGAAAGTAAGGATCAATAAATAAATACTGAAACAAAAAAAATAAGAAATTACATTTATTGATTAAGACATTTTATTTGACATGCACAAAAACGGACCGATGGGACAGATGCTGTTTTGGACGGGTTCGTGTTGAAGAGCCTCTAACAAAGTAATCTATTCACATAATGCGAGTGTAAATGTCAGCATTATACACGTGTACAGAATTGAAGTCTGTCATGTAAAACAAGAGCTTATTGATTCAGTTCAGTCTGCCAGCTATTTTATGCTATCCGTTAACGTTACTCCTGATCGCAGGCCGTAATATTCCGCTATAAATATTTAGCTTATACGTAGAGTTACGCTTCAACTAAGTTTAATGGTGCAACGCAAAAATATTTAGTAGTGCATAAGTATTACCTTAGTGTCCATTTACGTCAAAACTAGGCTAATTGTAACTTAGCCCCAGTTCTCCAGGGTTCTCCAGATCAGGGGCCGGTTGCATAAACCACTAAAACTAGTCTTACAAGTTATTCATCAAATGTTTTTTTCAGTTCAGAGTCAGTTACATGAGAACGTAGACTGGCCTAATTTGATAGTGAAAATAAAGACGGATTCCCCTGAAGGAACTGCTAGATCTACAGACGCTGTCTGACATGATGGCTATGCTTATGCAACTAGGTCTAGATTTCATTAAATGATACTGTAGCGCCATCTAATGGTGGAATGAAGAAGACATGATGAGTTTTCTCTCTCTCTCTGTGTTTAGATCATGTTGGAGATGCTTCTTAAAGAACTGTATCCTGAGCTGAGCGTCGACGCCGTACAGGCCTGAGCTCAACCACACGCTCACGATGTGCTGGGAGGAGCTTTATTCCTCAAACACTTGACTCGAGGAAGCCACATGAATATCTGTTTGTGTTTTAATCTGTTCTTGTGTTTTTGGAGGAACAGACCCGGTCATTCACTGCCAGCTGTCATCTTCTGCTTTTCTCTCTTTCGTTCTGTTCTCGGGGGTTTTGCTCTGTAATGTGAATAACAGTGTAAAAGAAGAAGCCAGACCAATGTAAACGCCCTACATATTATTGTGACCATTATGAAGGCTTTTAATCGTGCAATATGTCATGTACAGTTATTGTGAAGGTTCTGTTTGTGATATTATTATTATTATTAATATTGTTATAGACTTTTATTTTTACCAAAAATAGGCTAGAGCATTTATAAGCAATAAATTGCAAAAGAAGATCTGTCACGTGTCATGTCTTCAATATAGTAAAATATTAAATATATACATTAAAATGCAATTTATATCTTGAACTTGAATACAATTTCTTAGTGTTTTAATTTCTAAATTAAATAATATTTTTGTTGTTGTTGCTTTCTTTCTTTTTTTTGTGGAGCAAGTCAAAAATATCCAGTTGATGTAATTATGATGTATTATTTTTTTAAATGAATATTTTTTATAACATTCATTAAAAAATATGTATTTTATGTGTAAACATAGATTCAAGATATAAGCAAAACCTTTTTCAAAAAAATAAAACTGACTTGAATATAAAGATTACATTTATAAGAATTTGGCACTAGGTTTTTACAAGATTGTCCTTTTCATCATCTTTATATCACACTGAATTAATACTAAACCTCACTGAGAGGAAATGAGTGATTGTTGTCTGTGTGATTTATATCCTGCCGTGAACGGCGTCCATTTGCAGCTCCTGACAGATCTCTGGATCCATCCTGGCAGCCTGATGAGGGAACATGAGAGAAATCAGACGACTGGACCTCTGATCTCACACATCTATTATTATGAGTCGAGTCGGCTTTATTTCTACAGCGCTTTATACAATACAGATGGTTTCAAAGCAGCTTCACACAATAAACAGCAAAATCAATGATGCAAACTTCATCAGATATGAGACAATAGTGTCATTATTCAGCTGAAGTCAGTTCAATGTTGATTCAGTTCAGTTCAATAACTACGGAAGTTTTTTTTCCCACCACGGAATTAAAAAAAATATTGCAAAATCTATCAGCTTCAGTTCAACCCCCATTGCAAATCAGGTTTATTGGTTAAATGTACAGATTTTCAGCCGTTTGCAATGAACAATTCAAACAAAAGTTATTGAAATAGCTCAACACAACAAATGTTTCAAGTGGTTTCCCCAAATTCAACTGAAAATGCAACTTTTTTTATTGCAATTGCGAGTTTATATCCCTCAAGTCTGATTTTTTTATCGCAATTGCGAGTTTATATCCCACAATTTTGACTTTTTTAATTGCAATTGAGTTTATATCCCCCAATTCTGACGTTTTTTATCGCAATTGCGAGTTTATATCCCCCAATTTTGACTTTTTTATCGCAATTGAGTTTATATCCCACAATTCTGACTTTTTTTAATCGCAATTGCGTTTATATCCCACAATTCTGACTTTATCGCAATTGCGAGTTTATATCCCACAATTCTGACTTTTTTATCGCAATTGCGAGTTTATATCCCACAATTTTTACTTTTTTAATCGCAATTGAGTTTATATCCTGCAATTATATCCCACAATTCTGACTTTTTTATCACAATTGCGAGTTTATATCCCACAATTTTGACTTTTTTATCGCAATTGCGAGTTTATATCCCACAATTCTGACTTTTTTTAATCGCAATTGAATTTATATCCCACAATTCTGAGTTTTTTATTGCAATTGTGAGTTTATATCCTAAAATATTTTATCGCAATTGTGCAATTCTGACATTTTTATTGCAATTTAGGCTTGCTGCGATAGACGGTGTTGATGGTGTTACTGGTTTTCAACCGAAACACTGGTTACATCACTTGCCCACTGCGGCACCACCTCCACCGTCGTTTTGATTGTTTTATAGTAATAAAAATCATGTAGTTCAGTTAGAGAACAGACACTAGAACTTCATTCATCACGAGAGCGAGGAGCAGAATGACAAAATGATTGCGGAAGATTTGGTTTCAAAGGAAATGTAAAAGCGCCTATTTAAGTGAGTCTGTCATTGAACTGTCATTAAGAATAATACTGAAAACACCATTCAAGCAATTCGCCCCCGAATTGGCGCTAATTCTAAAGTGAAAGTAAAATGCACGGGCATCCACTGGCGCAGAGTGAGCGGAGCAGAGCGAGCATTTCAGATCAACATTATGGAAGCTCAACTTCCATAGGAATTAATTGAAAATACTTGCTCTGCTCCGCAACATTATAAATGCCCGGGCATTCGCTTTAGAATTAGCTATTTAAAAGTCCCCGCCGGTGATACCGGTATTATCAGTGTCGTCACACATCGATTAAGCAGTGGGAAAATTTCCTCACCATCACAACCCTATTGCAATTGCGAGTTTATATCCCACAATTCAGATTTTTTTTGCAGAATTTTGAGTGATAATCTCACAATTGCAATTTAAAAAGTGCAATTTGCGAGATAAAAAGTTGCAATTACTTTTTTAAAAATATATTCCATGGTGGAAACGAGCTTCCATGAATAACAGTGTCAATTATGAAACGATTTCGATACAGAAGACTGAATTGAAATGATTAATGACATTATTATTATTCAGCTCAATTCTCTTCAAGTTATGTTCTCATCCGATGGTGTCAGTGCAGTAAAATTGATAATATTACAAAATATTAAGTGTCTTTTAAACCCCAACTAAGCAAGCCTCAAACTTTTCCTACATCGCTTCTCAGCAGCAGTGCATTTCACAGGTCTAAGAATTGCATTATAACAGACACTTAGTGCAAAGATAATACTTTTTTGCCATGTATCTATCACTGCTGCCGCATTATAATGTTGCGGTGGGCAGCGGTACCTGTGTGAAGTAGGTTTTTGCTCTGTCTCTGTTCTGCAGGACGCCTCGGCCCAGATGAAGGCAGCGTGCGAAGTAAAACATGGCTATAGCGATGCCCTTCCTGATGAACTCCTCCAGACAGCCCGTGTGCCGCGCTATGGCACTGATGTCCTCGTATCCGCACACTCTGAGAGTCCAACCAAAACCAGTTTTACATGCTAAATAAAACAGAAGAGTGTTCTCTACGATACCTGTCAGTCTGTGAATGATGCACTGCACCTTTCTCCCAGGGCGGCGGCTCTGGAGTAGAGCTTGCGGTGGTAGTAGCAGGCCGTCAGGTGGCCTTGAGCGTAGACGTTCCCTCTCTCCGCCGCGTCCTTCAGGCAGAACAGAGCCGCGTCTGGGTCCTTCTGCACTCCGTGACCGTACAGATACATGACGCCCAGAGCGCCCTGAGACTCCAGACTCCCGTTCCCACACGCCTCCGAGTGCCATGAGAACGCCTGATGGACACACACACGCTCAAGTTTGACTGAAGATATTAGAGACATTCAAAAACATGCATTAGATTTCCCTGGACGATGATTTCAGAAACGACTAGATGAACTGAGAGATATGTATATTATGTATGTATATTAGTTAAAAAGCAGAGATAGTTGGAATTGCAGTCAAGCCTGCTGTCGCATTGCGCCGGGTGTATGATAGGGCCCTAAAAGTCACATAAAACGAAATTATGACATAAAAATTCAAAATTGACAAAAAAATATTTATGAGATGAAAAATCGAAATTATACTAAGTCATAATTGAGATTACATAATTTCACTTGATTACATCATGGAAGTCCATTTCTGCCACATAAGAAAAAAATCATGCTTTTGTAATTCATAATTATAACATGAAAACAAAAAGTTATGAGTAAAGTAATTGACTTAAAAAGTTATAATTATATATAAAAATTATTTATAATTTATATATATATATATAGAGAGAGAGAGAGAGAATGATATAAATTATAATAAATACATTTAAATGATACATTTAAACTAATAATAGGGAGAAAACAATTATATATATTATTATAATTTATATTTATTATTAAGTTATTTTAATTAACACTTTAATGCACTGACACCATCGGATGAGAACATAATTTGAAGAGAATTGAGCTGAATAATAATAATGTCATTAATCATTTCAATTCAGTCTTCTGTATCGAAATCGTTTCATAATTGACACTGTTATTCATGACTTTTTATTTTGCAATTGGTGAGATTTTTCTCTCAAACTTTTTTTGCCCTGTTGAACTTTTTCTCTCAAAAAAAGTCAGAATTGTGGGATATAAACTAGCAACTGCAAGACAGTCAAAACTGTGAAATAAAGCAGCAATATAGCTTACATATTTTGCAATATTTTTTTTTTTTATTCCATGGCGGAAAAAAGCTTCCATAGTTATTGAACTGAACTGAATCAACATTGAACTGACTTATAATTTATTATATATATATATATATAATTATATATAAATATATTATAATAAATATAATTTAAATACTACATTTAAACTAAAACTATGGAGAAAACAATTATAAACAGTTTAAATGTATTATTTAAATTAAATTTATCGTCATTTATATTTATTATTAAGTTATTTTAACTAACTTCTTGTAATTTATATGCATTCTTAATTCAGTATATTATAATTATTCATATTTTTTTTATAATGTATAACATTTAAATGTCTTATCAACAATTTGTTTATGGAGCTGGTGCCAATTTATAGGTCAACTCAGACGGCTAATTCACTGTGGGTTTTCAGAAGCAGTTATGAGTAGAATAAGGTCTGTGCTTATCATTACTTCATGCCTTCATCCACACCATAAATTACACCCAGTCATGCATCAAACGTGAATTTTAAAACAACCACGGTGTGCTTTTTAAAAAGTGGACTAAAGCGGTTGTCATCCAGCACATAAACTCAGATTCTACTGTATTTGTAGTTTATTAAGCAGTTATTGAACGTCTGCTCCAGTAATGCCAACCACAGACCTGGTTTCCTCATAAATCACTGTTCGAAAATCCCATTAGAGATTCCCAAAGGAAGTTTTACAGCTATGAACGGAGCAGGCAAATGATATCAGGACCTTTGTGAGGTTGAGGGTCTCCGGTCGGCTGTAGAACATGCCCAGAGACGACTGCGCTTCCACACTAGCGTTCGGGTTCCCATCATCGGCTGCCAGGAGCCAAAGCCTGTGAAACACACACCAGGGCTGCGTCCCAAATCACACACTTCCCTACTATATAGTAGGGGAAAAACAGTATGTGACCAAAGAAATATGTCTGAATTCACAGTACTCATAAAAGAGTAGGCAAAAAGTACTACTCCCGGTGAGACTCTGAAGTGTGCATCTGATGGACACTTTACTATCCCATGAGGCCACGGGAGAGGATTTGTGAATGATGCTGGTAGGTCACATTATAATGACAACATGGTGAACGTCCGGTTTACTTTCATACTATATAGAACATACTTTTTTTTTGCAAAATAAATGCCTACTCAAGAGAGTATGTGATTTGGGACGCAGCCAAGCTCTTCACTCTTTAACCCTAAAATGGGCGACGTATCCTGGGGGATACAAACATTTGAGAGGCTGTGGGGAGAGGCAGGAAACGTGTAGTTCTCATTTCTTGGTTTCATGTTGAAAGGGTGTTTGTTGTGAATATTTAGATCTGGTGACTTCGTTCATACATTCTTTGTTTAGCTCACGGGTAACATTTAAAAACAACATGACCACCTGTAGTGGCAAATCTACTCACCTTCAGATAAAAGTAGATATATTTCACATATTTACAATATTTGGAGGGGACTTACATGTTTAAAAAGTTGTTGTTAAGTATTAGCTTATTACATTTATGTTGAAATTTTATGAATTACATTTTTACATTTTTCATAATCTGTCTGTAAATGTTTGTATCCCCCAGGATACGTCGCCCGTTTGGGGGTATAAATTCACTGAAAAAAAGAAAGCTTGTTTGGTTTTAGCCACATTTTTAAAACATTTATTCTCTCATAACTTAAACTAAACATTCTTTGTAAAATTCTGTTGAACAATAAGTATAATGCCTATTTATGAATATATTATAGCCTACTGTATCATATTTAATACACACATTTCTAGGGCCTATAAATTATCAATATGATCAAAACGTTGCTGAAAAATAAGTCATGTTTTTTAAAAAAAAAAATCATGAAATTGTATCATTTGTGTCCTAAGAAGATTGAATTTTCTGATTTCTCTTTATGGTCTTGCCCTTCTTAGGGTTAAATTAGTGATGAGAGAAACAAAGCGGTTCAGAACTTTGAATCAATGAACCAATTGATTCTCAAAATGATTCACTGTATGGATCTCGCTTGAATCGTCACACGCTGATCACAGATCAAACATGCATAAACACCTTTTACATTACAAACCTATTGCAAGTGTAATCTATTAAATGCAATTAACAAATCATCTAACACCATTATATGAAGTGTTTGTATAATGTGTTCTTTTATTCAATTGTAGGGCTTGTTTTGTTAGTTTTATGGAGAGCTTGGTTACTCAGGCCAATAAGAGACTATTATCTACTTTTTATTATACAAATGTGTCATTAAATGTCTACAAATTTCTCAAATTGATTCGAGATCAGGTAAAAACCATACAGACACTGTGGCTGTGTCTGAAATCGGCCCCTATACCCTTAAATAGGGCACTATTTGAGTGAACAGCCATTTGTAGTGGTGTCCGAAACCATAGTGGACATTATTGAGTGAACTCATTCAATCCCACAATGCACCGCAATGACGAGTGTATAGCCAATGTACGCTCAACGGCTAGAGAATACCCATAATGCACTGTGAGAGTCGCGCAATGAATGAATTCCCGCGTCTGACCAGAAGATGGCGCTCACAGAAGATTTCCTACACCACACTGGTCCAGTGTAATATCATACAGGTATAAAGCCCTTTTTAATTGATTATTAAATTGTTTAATTACGGTTTATACATGCTAGTTTCCACTGCAGAGTTCAAGATAAATCTTTTCATTACTACTGGAGCTGCCAGTTTGCTAAGCTTCAAACTATGAGAAAGCGGCAGCCCATCCGGCACTCAGTGTCCGAATTCACTCACTCGCTCAAGCGGACTATATTAGTGGAGTAATGTAGGGAATAGTGAATGAGCTTTATATATTATTCTTTAGCTTTATATATAATTTACAGTTTTTTTTTTTTTTATATTATTGTATATAATAAATATAATTTTGGTGTTTTTTTATATATTTATAATATATTTAGTAAATTATAAATAATTTAATTATTTAAAAAATATAATTTAATTAATAATTATATTTAGATTTTTAGATATTTATCTTTAGCTTTATATATAATTTACAGTTGTTATTTTTTTAAATATTATTGTATATAATAAATATAATTTCGGTGTGTTTTCTATATATTTATAATATATTTATTAAATTATAAATAATTTAATTATTTAAAATAATTATATTTAGATTTTTTTAGATACTTATTATTCTTTAGCTTTATATATACATATATTTGTTTTTATGTAGCCTATTTACAATATTATTAAATTATAATTTATTAAATTATAAATTTAATTATTTATAATTTATAATTTAATTGTTTATATTTAGATTTCTTATATGCTTATTCTTTAGCTTTATATATAATTTATAGTAGTTATTTTTAGAATATGATAATAAATAAGAATATGATTATAATAAATGTTGATTTCGAACACAGCCTAATTCATGCGTTCACAGAGATCATCGCCCCCCTAGTGGCGAACCACTGAAATTTCAAAACATTATAAAGTTAGGATGTAACGAAGCCTCGTTTACTGCAATCACGTGACTCTGGCAGTTCGATACGTGCTCTGAATCACTGGTTCAAAACAAATGATTCGTATTCGCAAAGGTTTCGAAGCTTCAGCGTTTGGAAAGTGCCCATCTCTACTTTATCTCCATGCACAGATGCACTTATATTTTGCTGTGTGATTGTTTCTCACCGCTCGGCTTCAGCGCTGGATGTCTGGATGCCGTAACCCTCCAGATACGCCCGGCCCAGGTTATACAGCGCCGCGGGTCTGACAGAGCCCACTTCAGAGGAATCCCAGAATGCAACTCTTCTCATGAACTCCATTGCTTTGCCCTGTTGAAGTTGGTGGACAGTGAGATGTTAATAGAGTGCATTAGTGTCAGCCCCCTTTTTCAGCGTATTTTTTTCATTAATATTCCCCATAGGAGTTTTAAAATAGTCTTTGTTAAAGACTTATGAGCCATGAACCAGCCAATCAGCTACAAGGAGAATCGCAACATTACAAACTTTGATTTGAAGCAAAAAAGAGTTTGAAAATTGGACACAAAGACAAAGGTACAAGACCGTGAGCTTACCGGCTTCAGCGAGGGAAAGAACTACAATCCCATGCATTGCGCATGACATAATCGAATTAATAACGATGCAGAAATATAAAAAGTACACATTTAAAATGTTGATCATATATATATAAAAGCAATATATTTTTAGTTTATTGCAAAATATGCATATATATATATATATATATATATATAAACATTTCAGTATATTGAGAGTGTAGAGAGCACGATTCAATGAAGTCATTCGCAGTGCTTCATGGGAGTGGGAGGAGCTAAAGTTATGATTGTGGCAACTCTCTGATTGGTGTAATTTTCTGTGCAGCATCATGGGTAATGTAGTTTTTCACCATGAATTCCACTGTTGAACGCTCAAAACTACACATTTAAAAAGTTGATTCTATATATATATATATTTTAAGTTTATTGTAAAATATGCATAAATTGTATATATATATATATTTTGTATATATATATATATACAAAATTTCAGTATTTTGAGTGTAGAGACTGACTCGATTATGTCATTCGCAGTGCTTTGTGGGAGTGGGTGGAGCTAAAAAGATCTTTTAGCGCATTTCGCTTGTCTCAACTCTGATTGGTGGAATTTTCTGTACAGCATCATGGGTAATGTAGTTTTTTTTACCACGAATTCCGTTGTTAAACAATTATTTTAAAAATAAGTTGAAATAATGCGAGCTTCAACAGAAGCAAATACTTTGTAGCTCACAGTAGGGCTGTCTTTAAAGGTTTATGAGTTATCGTTCCAAATCAGTTTTTACTTCTGGAACCGACTGTTGCGCTCTAATTTGAGTTGCTTTTGCAGGCATTTGGACATTTGTAACATACAAAAAGCCTATTATTACTGTGGATCTGAGAGATATCATGAATATAGCAAGAAGGTCCTCACAAGGTCTTCTTTGGTTCCAAGGCCATCGTAATATATGACAGCCAGCTGGTATAGAGCTCGGGGATCTTCATCTTTAATGCCATCAAAGATGACCTCTGCTTCTGCGTATCGGCCCTGCAGGACACCAGGAGTCACGGTTCATGGATCATCTACTCACATGATTCTGTCTGAAACAGTGTGCAGAATGAATGAGAGATCAGTCACCTCCTCAAAGTGGAGCTGCCCCAGGAGGAAGGCGGCTTGAGGATCTCCTCTTTCTGCTTTCTCTTTAAGAAGAATCACTGCCTTCTCCACTGACTCAGCACTGATCCCTGCTTAAATTAAACACAATGAACATCTGGGTGAATGACAAATAAGGATTTAAATTAATAAAACTGGCAAAAAATTCTAATTTTAAGACTTCCTATACTTATTAGAGTGTTGTGTATGTAATGTACTCATTTTAAGAATGTAATTAATCATTTTTTGGTGAATGAAAATGTCATTCCAGGGTAACGGTAATGAATTTAGAAATTAATTACATTTCTACCATTGTTATACAGATGTACTGATATCCATAATTGGAGCTCAACAAACAATTAGTGCTCGGAAAACTACATTTTAATCACAATTAATATAATCAATTTGGGATTTCATATAGACATGGGCTCATTTTTTGGCTGCTGATAACTCAAAATTCAGAACCAAATCGAAAAAAAAAAGCTGGAAAATGTTTAAAAATGTTTTCCAATAAAGTAAATAAGACTTGTTTTATCCTTAACTCAACAAAAACAGAATTGTGTGATCTAACACACAAATATGGGTTACATTAATCGCCTGTGATTGTTAGACAGAAGGACATTCTGCAATATTTTTCAGGATTACCATAAAAACCATCCTCATATATATATATATATATATATATATATATATATACATATACACTTTTCTAAATAATATATTAATTTCAAGATGTAACATTAACACGACGGTAATTTAAATGTAGCCTTTGTAAAAATATAAAGCAAAACATTAAATGTGCAAAAAAATGACTAATATTTTCAGCACTGCCATTTAATCGACTAGTCTCGCACATCCCTAATAATAACTATGCATAAAAGTTTGAAAATAATAATTAAAAACTAGACTGGTATACATATCTCATTCTGGATAACGGATGACAGAGGGTTTTTGTTATCCAGGAATGACTAAACAATAATTTTTTCTTTATAATCACTAACTTAACCACCTGTGGAAAACTACAACTGAGCTATCATCACTTTAAGGTAATCTTTCAGATCAAATAGATAATTTTTTAATATAAATACATTATACATGTTTTATTAGTGTTATCCAAAAGGACACATGATATTGCTAAAGTGCACCAGTGGCCGAAAAGCTCAAAATATCAGCATTTTAAGAGACGCTTACTGGCCTTTGCACATGTTTTGTATGGATCATTTTGCTACACTTTTAAACACATCTAATCATTTCTGTAATACATTTTAATTTTGCAACTTATAAAGCGTTAAAATATATGTTTAAATTATATGCTAAAACTAGTGTAGTAAATAGCAAATGTAAATTATATTATTCAATTTGAATGATCATTTTGCTCCAGATGTTGCACACATGGTAGGGAAAATGTAAATTTAAATACTGAAACGCATTGTGATTTTGCATATTGCATTGCAAATTGAAAATTGCTACCCATAAGCTTCCATAGGTTTTGGGGCTCCTTCAGGGTCTTCTTTTTGATACAATATTATGTCACATGACATACCAAAATGGATTATGGTCCAAAATGGTTTATCCAGGAATGACCTTAGAGAAATCACAATTTGGAGACAAAAGTCTTTCTGTCATAAAAATGTAAATAAGCTTAGTATTATTATCACTATATTTGTAGGGATCATTGAAAACATCAATACAATTATGAGAGTATAATACAATTATACTAAATTATATAATTAAGTAGATTTTAAATACTTTCATTCATATTTTCAAAATTTTTGTCGTATTTTTATATTCAGATTTTAAGCTGGAATGACATTCTGGGACTTTTGAGCTCAATAGTTCCTTAAAGATGAATTATTTATAATGAATACTCACATGAGTGATTAAGAGGGGGAAGTCGAGTCATTTAATGTAGTGTATTTAAAAATGTATATATTTTTAATATTATGAATATGCTTTGGACGCCAGAATTGACACGCCACGTCATTGACCCATATATATATATATATATATATATATATATATATATATATATATATATATATATATATATATATTCCATTCAAAAATATAGGCCATATACAATGAAATGTTTCCATAAATTGTTAAATGTTGTAATACCCATCTCTGATCAGGTTTTTGACTCACCTGACTGCATCAACTCTTCCCTGATATCTTTATAAATGTCAGTTATTGCACTGAGAGACTTTGAGGTTGTGATTTTGTCCGTCGAGTCCATTATTTCCCCCGACAGATCCACTAAATCACTGCTTACAAACACACTTTACTTTAACAATCAGCAGCGCTTTATTTCGATGGTTTTCTCTGTCTATACATTTCCTAACACATAAAACGCGCGTTTGATAGTGGCGAAAAGTAAATAAAGCGCCCTTACAACAAACGTTACCATGACAACCACAGATGACCGCACACTTTTGCTTTTCATTTCACTTATCGCAGTTATTAATATAATATAATAAATTATATAATTGTGTAATAATAAAAGTTTCAACAATTGCGTTTTTGGTGAAATCTAATTTTTCTCCATGTGGCCTAATTTGTTAAAAAAAAAAGTATATACATAACTTTTCTTACTTTCATTTAATGAGATATGTTTTATTTTATAGAGTGTTTTATTGTATAAATTATAATACAATTTTAGATGTTTTAGAACTTCACATAATGTAATGTAAACGTAATTAAGAGTTTTTGGCTGTGATTACAAAATAAGAGTCCGCAGAAACGTTGAAGAACTGTGAGGAAAGAGCTTCGTGAGTTGCCGTAGTGACCCTCAGCGCTACACGGAAATGAGAATTTCAAAACACTAATCCGGCGGAGTCTTCATTAATTGTGTGGATTTAGTGCCGTTTCTATTGAAAATGCCGTTAGATTGCGGTCAGTGAGAAATCAGGCAGTGTTTGTGTTGAAGTGATATTGATGACGGGTATTAATCTTCATCATGAAGCTGAGCTCATCAGTATTTGCTTTATTGTGTCTCATTTGTGAGATTGTGTCAATCGCTCTTTTTCTGAGAGGATTCTTCCCTGTTCCTGTCAAATCATCCTTTTCAGCCAAAAGCAAACTGACTGACTTTCCTGCAGAGCCACAGACAGGTACACACACACACACACACACACACACGAATTATTATTATTATTATATAGTGAGTAATTATGTATTATTAAAGCTGAATTATCTGGATTATTATTCATTGATACTGATATTTTAGAATCCAATATTTATCTTTTAATAATTGATTTTTTTTTATATGTAAAATAATTTATTTATAATTTAATTCATAATTATATTTAGATTTTTTAGATACTCATTATCCTTTAGCTTTATATATAATTTATATTTGTTATTTTTGAATATTATTTTATATAATACATATAATTTCTGTGTGTTTTTTTTATATATTTATAATATATTAAGTAAATTATAAATAATTTATTTAATTTATAATTAAATTAATAATCATATTTAGATTTTTTTAGATACTTATTATTCTTTAGCATTATATATAATTTATAGTTGTTATTTTTAGAATATAATTATATGTAATATAATTTTTGTATGTTTAAGTATTTCTAATATATTTATTAAATTATAAATTATAATTTGTTAATAATTTAATAATTAAACTTAGATTTGTTTAGATACTTATTATTCTTTAGCATTATGTATAATTTATATTTGTTATTTTTAGAATATATATATAAAATTTATTATTTTATGTTTATGTATTTATAATATATTTATTAAATTATATAATATATAAAATATATATCAAATTATTAATATTTATAATTTAATGTTTATATTTAGATTTTCTTATATGCTTATTCTTTAGCTTTATATATAATTTATAGTAGTTATTTTTAGAATATAATAATGAATAAGAATATGATTATAATAAATATAATTTTTATGTTTATGTATTTTATAATATATTTATTAAATAATAAATTATTTTTAATTTAATTCATAATTCTATTTGGATGTTTTAGATGCTCATTCTTGTTCAGCGTCTTGAGCACACATCTGCAGCAGAGGTTTTCTGTGTTTTGCAGGAAGCGGTCCAAACTCGTCCAGAGCCCCGGCGCCGCTCTTCAGGCAGGTGGTGATCGTTCTGATCGACGCTCTGAGACAGGACTTTGTGTTCGGCTCTGACGGCCGCAGGTTCATGCCCTACACCAGACATGTGCTGGAGAGAGGCTCTTCTCACAGCTTCACGGCCAAAGCCAGACCGCCCACCGTCACCATGCCCAGAATCAAGGTCAATCACACACAAACCCACATCGTCCCTCCTTCAGCATACATCTATGGGATGCTTTTGACTGTTTTATCGTCAGACTATGCTGTTATATCACTGATTCGTTTAGTTACATATTAAATTTTTAAATTACATGAATTATTATTATTATATTTAATATTTAATTTTAGTGCTACAAATTAATTGAATGTATATTCTACAAATTCTGTTAATAATAATATAAATAATAAATAGGGTTAAAAACAACAGTGTTGCATGCAAAATGTGGGACACTGCTAAATATGACTAATTCTAATTAATTTAATTAAATATTTAAAATATATAATGGTTTTGCCTGTTTTATTGTCAAACTTAATATTTATAATAATAATACTTACTACTGCTACTACATATTCACTAATAATATTTATATTTAATTTTACTTTAATATTTTATTTAATTTGATATTTTAATTAAATATTTAATAATTAATAATACATACTTATGATAATGATAATATTTTATAGTGTTTCATTTGATACTTGTTTTTGTGCTACAGATTAATTTAATCTATATTCTACAGATTCTGTTAAAATAATAAATAGGGTTAAAAACAACAGTGTTGCTGTCACAGGTGGTTGCAGGCAAACAGACGATGATGATGAAGAAGAAGAATAAAGTTCCAGCAAGTTTAATAACACGAATAGTTCTCAACAGGACAGGCAGTAGCAACACACACTACACATAGACGATACCCAACAAACAGAGAGTGAAACAGAAGAGCATATATCTGGTGCTGGGGTGATGAGGTGATAGAAGACAGCTGGTGGTGATTGAAGAATGCGTGCAGGTAGTGGACCAGGAAGGATTCTGGGTAATGTAGTGCTGAAGGTGACCTATGAAGATGATCGTGACAGTTGCATGCAAAATGTGGGACACTGCTAAATATGACTAATTCTAATTAATTTATTTAAATATTTATAATTATATATATATTGGTTTTTGCCTGTCTTATTGTCAAAGTATACTATTATATAAGTAATTATTTAATAATATTTATAATAATAACACTTACTACTGCTGCTACTACTACTAATACTAATAATAAATATTCAATAATATTATATTTGTTTTGACATTAATATTTTAATTTAATTAAATATTTAATAATAATAGTTAATAATACATATTTAATAGTAATATTTTATAGTATTTAATTTGATATTTGTGTGTACAAATTCTGTTAAAATAATAATAAAAACAAAGGTGTTGCATGCAAAATGTGGGACAATTCATTTAATTAATTTAATTAAATATTTAATAATAATAATAATATTTAATAGTAATATTTTATTAATTTTTAATTTGATATTTCTTTTTGTGCTACAAATGAATTTAATGTATATTCAACAAATTATGTCACAATAAAAATGTTATTTTAAATAGAGTTAAAAACAACAGTGTTGCATCCAAAATGTGGAACTGCTAAATATGACTAATTCAAATTAATTTAATTAAATATTTACTCATATTTATAAGCATATACAATATGGTCTGCCTGTTTTATTGTCAACAGCTGTGACTGTGATGGAATTTGTACAGGAAGAAAAGACTGATGTTTGTTGTTGACTGACGTGCTGTATCTCAATGAAATGTGTGTGTGTGAAAGATGATGCTGATTGGTGCAGACAGGAATGACATTGATCTGAGCCGTACCGTTTGTTCACTCGCGCTGTCGGTCGATCCATGTGTTTATCAGAATCATTGGTTCATTGTGCAAGATGTCAGAGGTGCATCACTGATAATAGTACAGTAGTTTATCTCTAAGGGCAAGGGCGTCTGAGAAGGGTAAATAAAGTCATTAAATCAGCTTCAGATCTGCCCCAGTTTTGCAGCATGAATCTCATCACAGCAGCTCTTCCCAGTGTGTCCAGCAGATGGCAGTCCTGATCTATCAGACTTTCTGTTGGATCACTGTGGGACATGGCCAACTAACCCAGATCAGGCTCTTCCAGAGATCATTATGGCTGCTGGTTAGCAGGTTCAGCAGGTCTGCAGTTCTCTCTCAGAAGTGGACTATAGAGGGTTGTTACGCCCTCGGCTCATCTCTACCCTCCCATCTCCACCTCCATTACTTTCTCAAAACTGAGACATAAACAACTGCCGCTGAAAATAGAGTTTCATGACCCCATGTCGTTTAATGTATTCCACAAATAGCTGTTTGTTTCTTATGGATCTCTTGCCCACTCCAGAAAGACACGCTAGGGTATTTTTCGGCAGTAAAGCTGGCTCTTAGACATCAGGAAAGCCAGATTGGCTCACAGGGTTGCAGATATGACTTATATTTTTCATAAATTAAAGGGCTATTTCAATGCTATTTCATGCATACTGAGCTTTTTACACTGTTAAAGACTTCATGGCCAAAGTTTCAAAAAATAAGTTGGACGTTTGATGGAGTATTTCTGTGCCAGAAATACTCCTTCCGGTTTCTCACAAGTTTCGGAAAGTTTTTTTTCCGAGTATGGGCCTATGTGACGTCAACAAGGGCGGAATTTCCTTGTACGGGCACTTCTCCCGGAAGGGCGCGCACGCACACGTCGACCAGAGCGAGAGAGCAAAAGCACGCCCATCAACGCGCTTTGCTCGGCTTTAGGGAAGTCGTCGGCTTCGCTGCACAGGTCACAGGATTTCACGAAATCAACAATATCACCAAAGAAGTGTGTTTTTGGTTGTCAGGGCAAGACAACCCTGTTCAGCTTCCCAAAGAACCCGGCGTTAAGGGGACAGTGGATGGAGTTTTTGTTTGTTCCCTGCATTTCGGCGATGATTGTTTCATAAACAAGGCCCAGTTCAACTCCGGATTTGCAGATCGTCTAACGCTAAAAGATGGTGCGGTCCCAACGATAAAGGTTCATGCGTTGGAACCGCAAGCGGTGAGTAAAACTGCTTCAAATGTCTGTGTGTTGGCTATCGGCGCGTAAGTGCACATCAAGCTCGTGACTCTTTAGCTCCGCCCACACGATATGCCTCCAGCCGCTCGGTTTTATTCGGAAAGACTCGGTACAGCCTCTGTCTTTTATAAATCTGATAAAACTAAAGACTTTTTGGAGATATGAAGGATGCAATGCTACTCTATAGGTACTCAAGATTGACATGAGATTGACAGAAACTGTGTGTGATACCCCCCCTTTAAAGACAAATATTTATTTTGCTTTTTCTTATGATAACCGTGTCAGTGTTCATTTTAATTTGAGTTCAATTAAAACATTTTTTTTCAATTGAACTCAAATTAAAATGAAAACTTTTTTATTCAGTTTTGGTCACTTTAGTACTCCAAGTAGTTCTATTTTTCGTATACATTTTAAAAGTTTGTTTTCCATCTAATATTTATGTTTTATTACTATTTCAGCTTTATTTAAATTCACAAAAACTTGATCTTGAGGAATGCATTCAACACTACAGTTTATGTGTAAAATGGACATGGATTATTTCCTCATAACGTTACATCTCGAGTGTCATAATTTTATAATTTTATGGATTATTCCAAAACGATAACAGTGTTGCATGCAAAATGTTGGATACTGCTAAATAATGTTTATATATATATATATATATATGGTAATAGAACAATAAATTAGTATTAATAGTATTTAATAATATTTAATCTTATATTTATTGCTGTTACTACTAATTCATTTAACGTATATTAAGCAAATTATGTAAAAAATTACAATGTGATTTTTAGCTGTTTTGTACAGTTGTACATTTTTCAAAGCAGATTTACAGAAATCCATACTGTTAATGTTCATAAAACCATAATGCCTTAAGGTCTTGGCACACTGAGTCCGAAATTGTCGTATGCGTTATTTCGTATTCGTCATCCGGTGGCTCTGAATCGTCAAAACCCCTCTCAAAATGCTTGCTACGGATGCGAAAAACGCAGAAAATCGAACCCAAACCAAATTTTTTTATGACGGACAGAAGTTTTAGAAGCTGTGTGTAAACGTGATTGACACAACGTGAGGTCGTATTATTTTTAATGCGTGAAAATTTCGGACGAGAATTTCCTGACTTTAGTCCAGTTTTATCAGTTTAGAGCTGGGCGATAGGATAGTTTACATTTGATGATATTACAAACTATCAACAAATTGAGATTTGTTATATAGTATTGCTTTATGTTAGTATATGTAAGCCAATAAATTTGAATGTATGCATAATGCTGCGTTTATTTAATATTTGATAATAGTTCATTTAAAGGTAAACTTTTTTTTTTTTTGTTCAAAATTAACATCATTGTTAGTCAATGATGGTGTAGTCAATACACCATCAATCCTTCTTCCAAAACGTGTTTTTGACTTACCCTGATCCATGTCTAATATCGATCTAGCTCACTGCAGTGTGAACACACAGAGTAGCGTTATAACATAACTCTCAACACACTCAAAATTTGAGTGTGTAATATGATAAACAGCGCTGCGTTACCCCACATACACATGAGCGGAAGAAGAGGAAGCACTTGTCTGCGGCAGAATAAAAGCTCCGCCAAATCAAGACGTCATCGAGCTACACCTTTGTTTGGAATAAGCGACGTCTAGCGGTGAAAAATTACATATTGTGGCTTTAACATATCTTATAAATGCAGGATTTGCTTTAAAAATGTACTGGGACATCTATTTTTAACCCTATTTGTGTAAAGTGCCAGGAGGGACTTTATTTTGAAAGCATGAGGCTCAGTGTAGTGTGTTTCACCCTTCATGGAGTCGTTTAGTGGCCTCTCTCTGCTGTGATTGACCTCTTCACAGGCTGCAGTTCACTCCAGGTTCTTTTACTATCTGTGATTTTTTTTTTTTTTTTTTTCTTTGGTAAGTGGCGGGACATTTCCCAAACACGCTGGAAGCGCTTGACCCATAGACTGTTAAAAAGATGGACGACGCACCTTCGCTCTCTTCCATTGTAGGAAAGTGAAGCTGCTAAAGTCCCAATATGGCGCTGACTCGGGACCCGAGTGAGCCTGAAGTGGAGCCGAGGTATTAAGGTCCCGCCCATAGATCGCACAATTCCCGCCCACACTCGCGCAGAATCCATTAGTACAGTTTACTAAAGAGCATCTCATTATGTCGGTGTGAAATAAACAGTAATGGAAATGTAGAAATTAAGGTTAAAGCTTGAAAAAAGTCAGTTGGCGCCTCCGTTCACTCAGAGAAGCTGTCAATCATAACGTCACACCCCCGTTTTTATAGCATCAAATAACTAACTACAACCAAACTTACTTAAAGAACGAACACTTGAACTAACATCAGCGTTGATAAAAACTACCTAAAATGACAGAACCCATCTTTAGAAAACCTTTATTTGAAGTGTAATTTGATTGTTTAGTTTGTCTCACGTCCCATTTGATTACAATGAGAGGGCGGGGTTTATGAGCTATACTGCGTCCAGCCACCTGGGGGGGGCGATCGATACGCTTTGGTTTCACTTTTCAGGACTCGTGTGGCACACTTGGCTTGACCAATCACAACACACTGCTCCAGCCGACCAATCAGAGCACATTGTGCTTTTCAGAAGGAGGGGCTTCATAGAGACAGGAACTAAACAGAGCGTTTCTGACAGACTGGGAAGAGACGAGCTGCAACAATGGAGAATATGGGGAAAATAATCAACATTCAAGCAGGAAAACCTGTTCTAGTAGAGCCCAAAAACAACATCAAGACTTTGGAAAAGGGCATAACAGGCCTCTTTATGTCATAACGCCCCGAATCAAACAATATGATTGCATTTAAACTGTTAAAATGCTCAAATTAGAGTGTGTGCAACACTTCAGTGAGTTCGTGTGCTGAAAGGAAACAGGTGAAGTGGCCCAGAACATGAGCCAGAGCGGTTGCTGTAGAGACGCTCTTGCCATTGATTCACAGTCATTGTCAAGGCTGATGATGTCATAACAGAGAGTGTGACACCCTGGCGAACAGAGCTGTCAGTCAAACGTCTGGGTCACAGTGCTGCAGTTCTCTCCTCTCTTCTGTGATCATATGCTGATGCAAATGTACTTATTAAATGTCCTCTAAGTACACAAGACCGCTAGATAATTTCCCAGAATTCCACAGTGACTTTGAAATATACTGTAGATGCTTCATGTTAAAATATGCGGTATTGATATCAAAGAATAACAGTGCTTATAGGTTCATTTTAAACATAATAAGAACCTCTAGCTGTGAAAAAGTAGTAGATCAAGCCTTTTTTATAACTTGACAACTTTTGACTAACAGGACGTGCTGCGTTTACATGTATGTGCTGTATTCAGGAGATTGTTGTGGCGGTTTTGAATACAGTTTCATGTAAATATGCAACGTTTTTGCTGAGATATTGCCTCACTTTCTGTTTGATGTTTTCACCAGCAGTTGAAGTGTTTGTGGAGAGACGAGAGAGTTGTTGCTTTTGTAAGACTGGAGTAGAATATGTGCCAAATTACTCAAGCTGGACCTCTTTTCCTTCCATTTTCTCTCTCTTTTTTTTGGTGGATTCCTAAATAACTAATGGAACAGTTTACATAAACATTTAAATTTTGATTGACTCACTCTCAGGCTCTTCCAAAACATGTATTACTTTTTATTTATTTAGTATTGATTAATATTTTAAATAAGATTTTATTTTTATAGAAGTTTTCATGTTATTTTTAGTTTTTAGTAATTTTGTTATGTGCTTTTGTCATTTTTATTAGTTCAAATTTGCGTGGTTGAACAACAGCTGTCTACTTGGGAGCTGTTGAATGCTTGATTCTGATTGGTTGGCGAACGTTCTAAGGTGTGCAGTTATTTTCAGGGAAACGAGCGGCTAAAGTAGTTCCAGCAGGTTTTGACCGCATTACAGTTCCATATCACTTCGCCAAATGATTTCAAAGGTCCTTACAGCCGACAACAGCAAAAGAACCAAAACACACAATGACACTGACCAAGCAAATTAAATATAAACAATAGGATAAAAATGATGAATTATTTCCATGTTTTTTGCCATAAAATTATGTTTCACATACTCTTTTTCCCGCTCAAACGCACGCATGCACACATACAGTACAGACACACACTCGTACAGAAACGATGATGATTTTATCAGTGAAATAGTTTAGCAACTTAAAAGCTACATGACATTTCTCAGTAGCGAGGTAATAAAGGCGCTGTTGTTGAAGCGTATAAACTTAGTTTCACTATTAGTAGAGACGCTTCCGAACACTGAGAGAGACGCACAGACTCAGGTAATTCACACACTCACACTCTCTCTCTCTCTCTCTCTCTCTCTCTCTCTCTCTCTCTCTCTCTCTCTCTCTCTCTAGCCTCCGTTACGAGCTCTAAAATGATGTTTTGGAATTAGCAACGGAGGCGTGAGTTTAGATGTGTAAGAAATTAGTCCTGCACACAAGAGTGTTTTAAAGACAAAACTTGACAAATGTCTTGAAATACATCATCTGAACAATGTCTTGAGGTGTGATAACCGTAGTATAATCAGAATAATTGACTCCGGGCCATTGAATTATTATAAAAGTGCACATCCGAGGTTGCGCCGTGGCCGCATTACCCCACCTCAGGTGTGCACTATTATCTAATTTAACAGACCGTTGTCAATTATTGCTGTAATTAATGACATGTAGACTTAAATAAATCTGCTCTTGGGCACAATAAGCAAGCTAACATTCAGTAGCTTTTATTTAAATATATATAAATTTAATCTACAGTGTGTGTGTGTATATATATATATATATATATATATATATATATACTCACCTAAAGGATTATTAGGAACACCTGTTCAATTTCTCATTAATGCAATTATCTAATCAACCAATCACATGGCAGTTGCTTCAATGCATTTAGGGGTGTGGTCCTGGTCAAGACAATCTCCTGAACTCCAAACTGAATGTCAGAATGGGAAAGAAAGGTGATTTAAGCAATTTTGAGCGTGGCATGGTTGTTGGTGCCAGACGGGCCGGTCTGAGTATTTCACAATCTGCTCAGTTACTGGGATTTTCACGCACAACCATTTCTAGAGTTTACAAAGAATGGTGTGAAAAGGGAAAAACATCCAGTATGCGGCAGTCCTGTGGGCGAAAATGCCTTGTTGATGCTAGAGGTCAGAGGAGAATGGGCCGACTGATTCAAGCTGATAGAAGAGCAACTTTGACTGAAATAACCACTCGTTACAACCGAGGTATGCAGCAAAGCATTTGTGAAGCCACAACACGCACAACCTTGAGGCGGATGGGCTACAACAGCAGAAGACCCCACCGGGTACCACTCATCTCCACTACAAATAGGAAAAAGAGGCTACAATTTGCACGAGCTCACCAAAATTGGACAGTTGAAGACTGGAAAAATGTTGCCTGGTCTGATGAGTCTCGATTTCTGTTGAGACATTCAGATGGTAGAGTCAGAATTTGGCGTAAACAGAATGAGAACATGGATCCATCATGCCTTGTTACCACTGTGCAGGCTGGTGGTGGTGGTGTAATGGTGTGGGGGATGTTTTCTTGGCACACTTTAGGCCCCTTAGTGCCAATTGGGCATCGTTTAAATGCCACGGCCTACCTGAGCATTGTTTCTGACCATGTCCATCCCTTTATGACCACCATGTACCCATCCTCTGATGGCTACTTCCAGCAGGATAATGCACCATGTCACAAAGCTCCAATCATTTCAAATTGGTTTCTTGAACATGACAATGAGTTCACTGTACTAAAATGGCCCCCACAGTCACCAGATCTCAGCCCAATAGAGCATCTTTGGGATGTGGTGGAACGGGAGCTTCGTGCCCTGGATGTGCATCCCACAAATCTCCATCAACTGCAAGATGCTATCCTATCAATATGGGCCAACATTTCTAAAGAATGCTTTCAGCACCTTGTTGAATCAATGCCACGTAGAATTAAGGCAGTTCTGAAGGCGAAAGGGGGTCAAACACAGTATTAGTATGGTGTTCCTAATAATCCTTTAGGTGAGTGTATGTATACACTCACCTAAAGGATTATTAGGAACAACATTTAGAAATACGTAACATCGTTTAGTCACCATACGTAACATCCAAATCAGTCGAATCATGTAACATCATGTGTAAACGTATATTGAGCTGCGAAAGAGACGCTGTTTCAACAGACGGCTTTCGGTCCGCGCGAGTCGAGATTAGGTCTGTGCATTTGGTCTTAAAGTGACCGCAGCTGATAAACCCGCTGCTCTCTCTGTCATTTAATGTTCATCAAACAACAAAAGAAAACCAGAGAATCATTCAATGCTCTTCTCTGAATAACATTAGTAACTTTAATAAGAATCACTGTTTATTTAATTCATGCAGTGAAGACTATGCAATGTTTTATTTTATTATGTTTTTTCAGTAGCGAACCGTGACTCTTGGACTTTGGCCCTCTCACCCTTTTTTTTCTTGGGGAAAAAGGTAAACTAAGCCTAAAATCAGCCTTAAAGGATTAGTTCACTTTAAATAATTTACTCCTGATAATTTACTCACCCCCATCTTATCCAAGATGTTCATGTCTTTCTTTCTTCAGCTGAAAAGAAATTTACGTTTTTGAGGAAAACATTCCAGGATTTTTCTCCACATAATGGACTTCAATGGCAACCAAAATGTTGAAGGTCCAAATCAATGCAGTTTCAAAGGGCTTCAGAGGCTCTGCACGATCCCAGATGAGGAATAGGGTCTTATCTAGTGAAACGATTGGTCATTTTCTAAAAAGAAAAAACAAAATGTATATACTTTTTAACCTAAATTGCTCATCTTGCGCTGCTCTGCGGCTCGCCACGGATTGCGCAATCACGGCGGAAAGGTTACATTAGACGTAGGCAGAAGTACCGCCCCAAGTGAACGTGCGAAGCCTAATACAAAGGCCCTTTACCAAAAAACACTCCATCTTCAACTTCAAAATCGTCCGACATCGTGGTTTTACCTTTTTTTTTTGCTAAAGGGCGTTTGTATTAGTCTTCGCACGAGCGCTTTGTAAACATGTTCTGCCTACGTCTAGCGTGACCTTTCCGACGTGATTACGTAATCCGCGGTGCACCACAAGATGAGCAATTTAGGTTAAAAAGTATATAAATTTTGTTAGATAAGACCCTATTCCTCGTCTGGGATCGTGCAGAGCCTCTGAAGCCCTTTGAAACTGCATTGATTTGGATCTTCAACCCGTTGGTTGCCATTGAAGTCCATTATGTGGAGAAAAATCCTGGAATGTTTTCCTCAAACGTAATTTCTTTTACGCTGAAGAAAGAAAGACATGAACATCTTGGATGAGATGGGGGTGAGTAAAATATCAGGACATTTTCATTTTGAAGTGAACTAATCCTTTAAAGCCTTAAAGTCAGCTTACAGTGTTCTCTTATATAATACTGCATGTTACCTTTGAAAAGAAAGAAATGAAAGAAATGCCACAAGCAAACATCAGAGTGAGCGTGAGAGTTATCACTAAAAAAAAAACAGTAAAAAAAAAAAATGCACATCATCATTACAAATAATTGCATCACACAATCGGTGTGTTATTTCAACGGAATATGCTGACAACTGGCCACAAAACCATCAAATTAAACAACATTTAATGTAAGCCGATGCATCATGACAGCGCTCAGACCAAAGCACACATTAGCGACAGACTTTCCGCATTAAAAAACTTCCCGTTGATAATAAATCACATCATTAGACTGTGATAAGATTTAGATGTTTGTCAAATTATAAATGACTGAAATAACATTAGAACTGATGACTTTCTATTAAAAAAGTTTTTACTTTTTAAACTATTATTTAAAAGTTTGTAAATATTATTTTTTTTTTACAATAGTTTAGGCCCTAGAGGGCCCTGACGGTTCCCCCGGTTTTTTTACATTTCATTACTGTATTCATTTCTGTATAGTAGACTATTATAAGCAGCAGGCAAAATTGTTCATTATTCATCTTTTTTTTTTTCTGTTGTATTTGTCTTATTGCTTTTATTTTTTTATTTACTGAATGTTTCAACTCACTATTGTTTGTTGACCGTGTACACTGCTCTAAAAGACAGATTAAGGGGTTGGGGGTCATTCTGTGTTTTTTTTTTTTTTTTTTTATGAACGCACTGACAAGGGCCCCCAGACAAAGTTTTGCTTAGGGCCCCCAGAAGTCTAGGATCGGCACTGGCCAAAACATACATTTTTAGAAAGAAAGCCAAATAAGTTTGGATTAGAATGACATCAGATTCATAATATTTGACAAGCCTACCTGAATATGAAGAGTAGAATCATAACTGGCTATGATTTGACCAGCAGGAGCTTTTACAGAAGGTAGATTTTAATGTGGAGTTTGCCTGTGCAAATGCTTACTCTTCTTCAACTCAAAAAACGGCATGGACGATGTGTGTGTGTGTGTGTGTGTGTGTGTGTGTGTTTCTGTAGGTTTTCTTCTGATGGTCGGGCACCTTCTCTGTTCCTGCGGTTTCACTGGAGCTTTCTGAAAGGTTTGCTTCCTGTAAAGAGGGAAACTTTTCCTATTTTCCTGCACGGATAAGCTCTCCGCTCGCAGGGTTTTTGCCTGGTGCGTTAATACTGTAAAGAAGAACGTCTGTCCTACTTTTCACGTCTCCAATCATCCGGATTGACACATTAAAAGGTGGGATGTATTTCCAAACTGGAAACTTGCCCATCTGGAGGCGGAATTTATAAAGTCAGCGTCACAGAAAAGAGTCAAACGAAAGAGACAAACTCTGAAAGTTGGAAAAAATAAAAATGAGCCAGAGAAATCTGTAGACTGGATTGCCTTGGGGTGTTGAGCGATTGTTTTAAAGCCGCTGTCTTACAGATCGGAAGAAAGATGCTGAGATAACGTCAGTTTTCATCAGTTCTGCTATAGTTCCTGTTGCCCATGGTGCATCAGTGATGTACTGATATTTTTTGTGCTGATTTGTCTTCAAGAATTATTTGGAGGTGCTTAGCATCACCATTACTGATGATTTGAACTATTTTTGTCTTTGTGCATCAAAAAAAAAAAAAAAAAAAAAGTTTGCAAGCAAAACCACCAAACTTTTGGTTTTGATTGAGTCTCAGAATGGTTCCTTTTTCTTTTGTGTTTGCCTGAGAAACCTTAAAAATGCAAATGATATTTTTGTGAGTTTAAACTCCGTGGGCAGTCCATGTTTCTATTGGTCTGTTGTTCCGTGGAAGTGCGGAGGAGCAAAAAAGAAGCAAAACTCTTTTAAGAAAGTCTTCCAAGCGTTTTCAAACACAAACGTTCGCAAAGCAGAACTTTTTGAGAATCAACCCCCCAAAAAATACACTTTGAGGGGAAAAATAATTGGTGGCTTTGTCTGCAAAACTTTTTGGATGCACAGTAAAGACACAAAAATAACAGTGTTATAATTTTTGTTATATATATACTGTATATTTATGTGTGTGTGTGTGTTTGTGCTTGTGAGTAGTGTTGTTTTTGTCGGCCTGTTTTAATTTTAGTTTTAGTCTAGTCTTTGTGTCAAGCAGTCATTTTAGTTTTTATTCGTTTTAGTCACGTTCATACTCTTTTTAGTCTAGTCAAGTTTCAGTCGACTAAAAGTCTGAGCATTTTAGTCTTTAGTCAGAATTATCCATGACTATTTTCGTCTAGTTTTAGTCGACGAAAACTGATGACATTTTAGTCTAGTTTTAGTCAATGAAAATTGGATTTTAGTCTAGTCTCTTTTTAGTAATGCAATTCTGTTTAACCCAGTGTAAGTACCTAGTAGTATAGACGAAACAAATCTTCTTTTAGCCAAACCCATTTCAAACAAGGTTATCTTATTATATTATTGTTACCTTATAGACTCAAGAATACATCCATTCCAGACACGGAAGACGCTCCGATTTGAATTTACAACATATTTATTTTACCAACCAAACATGTTAGAAGTACACACACATAAATTTAAATAAGATAAACAAAATCGTGGTGTTTTTCCCTGTGATTTTGTGGCCGCATTTCTCCCTGTCTTTTTCCACAACACATTCTGTTTTCTTTTCCACTTCTATGTAATGAGAGTTTTTCCAAATGTCGTTTCTTCTTTTTCTCCCAAAAGCTCTATTCGGACGGTAATTGTTTCTCACGTGGAAGTCCGTAACAATAAATGTGCATGTCACCTCAGTGATAAACTCGTGCATTCGGATGGCGATTTATTCACGGTGGAGGAGCGAGTTTTGTGATCCTGAGGGAACACGCTGCTCACGTGGTACATGATTGTATGCTGTAAATAAAATGTCTTATGCTTGGTATAATAAGAATAAATGCATATTTAATTTAATAATAGGAAAATAATATCTTAATTATTATTTAATTATTTAAATCTGTTTAAAAATAGGAAGATATATAGACGCACATTTATAGTTAAAATGGTTTTCTGTCTTGTATTTTATCTCAAAATGTCATTTTATTCCACATGGAAATGAGCAGAAATAAGTGAATACAGCGTCATATTTACATGAGGTAAACATAATGCTGCGGTTATTTGAACATATATAATTGCTGCCGTAATAACGGCCCATTTCAAATGTTTACGTGCTTTTCTTCTTTTTATTTTTTGAGCGGTGATGAAATATATTGCTCTTGTAAATACTTGCCAGCATTTCAGTAATAAAAGTCTAGATCTTTAAATGCATCCAAATGACAGCGAAGCGCAACCGTACGGTGCTCTGCAGTGGTCAAAAAGGATATAAACAGTGCATTTTGAAGTGATATATTCTTGAAAACTCAGAGATGTGGATTCGGACAGCAATTAAATTACCACACGACCTTGGTGTTTGTCAAAAAACAGCAGGTAATTCGGCCGGGGATTTTTACGCGGGTGGTGGGAGAAAAACACTGATATTCTGGATTCTGATATTCTCGTCTCGTTTTGGTCAACGAAAATGAAGACATTTTAGCATAGTTTTTATTTTGTAAACCACATTTAGTCTCGTTTTTATTCCTCAACAATATTGCATTATACATTTAATTATAGTCATCGTCACATGACCAGCATTTACGCTAAGTCTCGTTTTCGTCACGTGATAAAGGTTCGTTGACAATGATATTTAGTCATAATTTTCGTTGACGAAAGCAACACTACTTGTGAGTGAGTGTGTTTATGTGTGTGTGCTTGTGAGTGAGTGTGTTTGTGTGTGTGCTTGTGAGTGAGTGTGTTTGTGTGTGTGCTTGTGAGTGAGTGTGTTTGTGTGTGTGCTTGTGAGTGAGTGTGTTTGTGTGTGTGCTTGTGAGTGAGTGTGTTTGTGTGTGTGCTTGTGAGTGAGTGTGTTTGTGTGTGTGCTTGTGAGTGAGTGTGTTTGTGTGTGTGCTTGTGAGTGAGTGTGTTTGTGTGTGCTTGTGAGTGAGTGTATTTGTGTGTGTGCTTGTGAGTGTGTGTGTGTGTGTGTGTGTGTGTGCTTGTGAGTGAGTGTGTTTGTGTGTGCTTGTGAGTGTGTTTGTGTGTGCTTGTGAGTGTGTGTGTGTGTGCTTGTGAGTGAGTGTGTGTGTGCTTGTGAGTGTGTGTGTGTGTGTGCTTGTGAGTGAGTGTGTTTGTGTGTGTATGTTGGGTGCTTGTGAGTGAGTGTGTTTGTGTTAGTGAGTGTGTTAGTGAGTGTGTGGGTGTTAGTGCGTGTATGTTTGTGTGTGTTTTTGTGTGTGCTTGTGAGTGAGTTTGTGTGTGCTTGTGAGTTTGTGTGTGTTTGTGAGTGTGTGCTTGTGAGTGTGTGTGTGTTTGTTTGTGTGTGCTTGTGAGTGTGTGTGAGTTTGTGTTTGTGTGTGTGTGTGTGTGTGCTTGAGTCAGTGTGTACGTTTGTGTGTGTGTTAGTGAGTGTGTGTTAGTGTGTGAGTTTGTGTGTGTGTTTGTGAGTGTGTGTGTGAGTTTGTGTGTGTGTTTGTGAGTGTGTGTGTGTATGTTAGTGTGTGTATGTTAGTGTGTGCATGTGTTTGTGAGTGTATGTGAGTGTGTGTGTGTGTGTATATGTGTGTTACTATTTTGATTTTAAGTTATAGTTTTAATAATTGTAGTTCTTCAACTTAAACTTACTTTGTTAATTGCAAAGACAACATTTGTAATTGTAGTTAAAAGCTTTTTTAATCTGTTATTTATATGGTAGTTTCATCTCTTTTTCCCCCAAATAATGAAAACGATTTTTAATCATTTTAGGTTTGGTTTTTGATAACTATAACATTTTTGAAGAATCCAATTCAATTTTGCACAGTAAAAAAAAACAAAAAAAAACAATTTTATAACAGATCTGTTAAATTGTATCATCCATCACACAAAAAATGTCATTTAATTGTGAAATCTTGTATTTCTCTCTACTCTCTCATCTTGTGCGTGTTTGTGGACTCATA
The DNA here is from genome assembly GCA_039654105.1 of Coreius guichenoti. NCBI lineage: Eukaryota > Metazoa > Chordata > Actinopteri > Cypriniformes > Gobionidae > Coreius > Coreius guichenoti. Next base: position 2,544,431 of record CM077173.1, read on the forward strand.
CATGGTATGAGAGTTTTCTTTGTGTGCATATTAATAGCATATGTAAATGAGTTGCTGTAGGGGCAATATATTACTATTATTAGAGCCTTTGATAGTTTATTTCTTAGATTTTTGTTCTCTGTGAACTTTATTGATTGAGATCATGGCGCTAATGTATCTGACATAAAAACGTTTGCCAGAGTTTGCTGTTGGCATTTAACCGTCAGTGTTTCAGCTCTGATCAGGCTGATAACATCCTGCATTTATATTGTGCTGTGATGAGTTTAGTGAAAGTCTCATCAGATAACACACCTTATCAAGGCTGTGGGATTGTGTTTTTAACCTCTGGGATGTTGAAAATATTAGACTAATATTAGACTTATAAAACTAGTGTTTTACATTTTTATGAAGAAAATATGAAAGTCACCGCCATGTTGCTAAAGTGTTTAGGCACAAAGTTCAGCTATAAACTCATAATTAAATGGTTGAATCGCTTTGTATGTTTATCAGTTCACAAAAACAGAAGTTGCGCTAGTCTTTTCTTCTCTATTGTGCCGTATATCCGAGTGAAACGCTTCTCAAACAAGAACAAATGTAGGCCGGGGCTTGATTTTGTCCGTGGGGAATTGATTGGATGGTTGTGGTCTGCTATTGGTGGATCTCATCGCCCTCATCATCAGAGAAGAGAAGAGATGAAGAGGGGAGGGGAAGTTATTCAGTTATTTCTTGAAAAAATTCTCCAGCAGTTTCCTGTCTTAGAGTGAGTCTCCATTTAGCAGATGTGCTGCTGCTGCTTTAAACTTTAGGGCTTTTTTCTGGCAGAAATGCTCTTTCCGTTCAGCAAACCAACCCGCTGGCATAATCTGTGAAGGCTTCGAGGAGCAGCAGTCAGCAAGCATACAAATTTAAACCTTTCCCAGTGCCAGAATCTCTAATGCGGCATAAAACTACTGCAGAGGCCAGCCAGAATCCTCTAATTGCTCATGTTTCACTACAAATGTGACAAGAGTAAAGCAATTAGCCTGTGATTTCTGAACGCTCAGTCGGTTCTGTGAGATCTGAGAACCCACTGCTGACAAACCAATGATGAGCCTTTGTGGCGTTTTAAAATGCTAATATAATAGTATAATAATGTTTATGTGAGAGTCTGTGTGAGTGAGAGTGTTTGAGTGTGTGTGTGTGTGTGTGTGAGTGTCAGTTAGGGATGGAACGATTACCGGTTTCACAATAAAATGTACTGACGGTTAGTAATATCGTGTAAAATGTAATTATCATTAAAACCGTGTTTGATTATCACGATTTTGAAAACTCGCGGTAAATCCTGTCCAGCCAGCATCTGGCGCAGGCGCAGCGCTGTTTTTGAATGAGAAGAAATGGCAGAAGGCAGTGACAGCGCCGGGAGATTTTTCAGCCTTCTAAAAGGACCAAATCTGAGGTGTGGTCATATTTTGGCTTTTACAAAAGTCCTGAGGGAAACTTAATCGAGGATGCTCACCCTGTCTGCAGAACATGCAAAAATAAAGTCGCTTCTATACGTACTACCGGCACATCCGGGAACTTAACTGTCAATTTCGTCACCGCACCTTTCTAGGGGAAAATAAACTCGACTTCCCATAGACTTCAATACAAAATAGCACAAAACAACGTCCGTACGTCCCTGCCTGCCATAGAGCGTGAAAGATACATCCACAAACTTGTCCCTTCATTCTCCCAGCGCCAAAGTGGTGTAAGGTGAGATTTTACTTCGTTTTTGAAAGTAAACATCTTTAACTATATATTATGTCTTTATATTTACAGTACTGAGTGCACTTTTCTGTCCAGCCATACAACTAGCCTGGCTTAGCTTCCGATAGCATCATCCGTATTTCACGATTCAAAAACGAAGTAAAATCATTCACTGGCTTACCTGGTGACTCGATGAGGTACGAGTAAATGTCCGGGTAAGACACCTCTGGCCACTGGGTGGGGTTGTTACACCAATTTGACGCTGGGAGAATGAAGGGACGTGTTTTTAAACTGACCAAATTAAGTTTGTGGATGTATCTTTCACGCTCTATGGCAGGCAGGGTGGACATATAATTACTTGACATGTTTAATCTTAGTGATTTCTTAAGTTATTCACGCCTGCCGGCTGTGTACGGAACACCCACTCTTGTATAACGAACGCAAGGCAAGTGGACTTTGACCTTAATACCAAAACTACGTCTGGGAAATAACTGGACACAAAGTTTTGAGTTAAAATATTTTATCTCACTCACTTGAAATGAACGTGAAGCATGAAGAAAAGTTCGCAGCAAGTGGCTTTGAGCCAAAGACGAATGAACAAGTTCAGACAAGACTAGGGTGACATTTAAGGGATGATAATGTATATTCATTGTACACTTATTACACAGATTTTCTTTACCACATAAATAATTACGGGGACATATTGAATTGAGATTAATGTTTTAAATCTTACCTGTTTATAAATCCATTTTGTACAGTGTACAAAACAATCGTCCAGACAAGATGATTACAAGAAGTTATAGTAATAATTATAGTAGTCAGTGGCGCAATTCCCAGGGGGGACATGCCCCCCCCCCCCCCCCCCCCCCATTTTTCCAAAATGTCCCCCTTGTCCCCCCCATCTGAAAATTCTAAATGACTGTGGCCGCTCGTATAAATGAATCTATAAAAGCGCAGCTTGTTTTGAAACCGAGTGATGGCACGGCGCTCTCCCACAGGCAATCGCGTCACCTCTTTGCGAAATTCGCCATTTTGAATTCAAAATACTGAGTACTACACCCTCGCAAATCCTTTCAATATAACACACAAATAGGAGACACAGGATTCAAGAGATTGCCTGAGCAGTGTAGTTAGGTTCATTCATTATTTTGCGTGATCGAGCTCAGTTATTCGCGCTATAAAGGGAGCTCTCTTTGCTCGCTCTCCCTATATTATCCATTCACAGATTATCATGCTTCTAGAGGACCAGCGTCTACATATACTCAGTGCTCGAAGTGGGGCGGTACTCACCGGTACGCAGTACCGGCACTTCTACATTTTACTCTTAAGCGTACCTGCACTGTTTCTTGCGTACCGCTACTTCTCGCTTTTATAACGGATCAGTTGTCTGTGCAATATGACTGTGACTGAAGCCCAATTGTTTAGTTAAGTGGCGCGCGAATCACTGTAGGTGCGTTCACCAGCGCGCTCCAAGAGTGTTAAGCCTTGTTTATACTTTCGTCTGGCTCCGCAGCGCGAGCCTCCGCTGACTGCGCGCGCGCCTCGTCCGCTTGGCACACCGCCAAGCGAAATGGGGTCTCGCGCTCTCAACGCGCACGACCGCCCAACTCCGCGATGACGTCATTTTTGCCGCGCGCACCCTCGCGCTCGTGCGGACTCGTCGAGTATAAACAAGGCTTTAAGATTTGCACGAGCCGTTCCTATGCGACGCTGATGATAAAATGTGCGCCCCATTTGAATTCTATTGAGAATGTAGTCAAACACTACGGAGAAAGTCGAACATGATCCCAGACTAAATGACTGATGAAAAGAGAGGAAAACATCATCCTGCAAGCTTTTTAAACTCATGATGACCACATTTACTAGAATTTATCACGTTCTATTGTATTTATTGTGGTAAATTTTGACTAGTTGTAGAATTTATAATAGATAATCAGTTAAGGGAATAGATTTTTTTCACTAAAGATGTATATTACACCTGTGGCATGTTGTAGCTATAGTTTCTAACTGTGTTGCTGTTTTTCATAACAAATGCTATAGATTAAAAAAATGTTAACATACATTGGCCTGCATGGTAATGAGGAGCCGTCAATGGTCTTGCTTTGTAAATAAACCCTTATTGTAGCAAATGCTATAGTTAAACAATTACAAGAACTATATGTTAGTTTTAAGGCTGAGTACAAGTTAGAAAGAGCTTTAAAATATGGACCTTCTTGAATTATTGACTAAACAATCCCCCATAACCACGCCCCCCCCCAACAAAGCCCCGCCCACGTTGGTGAGTACCGGCACTTTATTTTTTCCACTTCAAGCACTGCATATACTGTAAAGTTTCAGGAGTGACAAACGCATTAAATTACGGGAGTGAATCCGTGAAATTGTTCGCTGATGAAATTGCTATTATTGACAGTGATAACCGTAGCAACTGAAGTGCCTTTGTCAAAATAGAGCTGCACGACTAATCTTTAAAAGAGATCGCAATCTCAATTCAAACACCCACGCGATCTTATTCCGAAATGACAGCGATGTCTGTTAAAGTCACACGAACATTCGAATCAGATCTGCGTTCTGACCACTGATCTATATAGAGAACATTATATAGATCATTATATAGAGCAGTGGTTCTGACCTAGAGAGCACGGTTGTCATGTATAGATATGAAACAGCTTCACAAACAGTTTTTTCAACAGCACAGTGTCATTATTTCTGTCTTACAATAATTCAGAGTATTACAGAAGTACTGAGATAAAGGTTTAGCAGATAGTGACTATACAGTGTTTAGGCCTATCAAAATAGAGTAACCTAAATCACCTTCTGTAAGAAACTGGGCACTAGATTGTATCAATTACAGCGTTACACCAGTAGGTGGCGACAAGTGACTGTTAAAAATGTGTTTGTCATTGAATCATTCATTCAAGAGATTCTTTCAAAAACGCTGATTCATCCAGTAATGAAATGAGTGAAGTCTTTATGAGTGAGTCATTGAATGTTTTTTTAAATAATTAAAATTAAACTATTTTAAATAGACTGCAGCAATTAATTTATTTTGCCAGAGCCTCTAGTAAATGTCTGCTCAGAATCATGACCTCTATTTAAAAAAAAAAGAAAAAGAATTGTGATTCTTAATATATCCATAATCGTGCAGCTCCAGCATTGTGTAAATGCAGACCTGTAACAGCAACAGGCAAGAATAAGAAAAGTGTTTCAAGAAATAACTATTTAAAAATGATTAAATAACCCTTCGAGGCTGTTAGGGCGTGACTTTATGACTTATACACTTTACTTCAGTACAATAGAGGTGCTAAAATTTGTTATAATAGTCATTTTATAAAAATTCCAAAACGGTCATTCCGTGTCAGCTCAGCCAGAGCTCCCCGGCTCAGATTTTTGATTTTGTTAATATTTTTTCTGTAGAAAGTCAAACATAAATAGTGATGAAAGCCAAAATATTAAATGTCACAGATGTCACAATGTCAAAATTACAATTTTCACCTTTTCAAAAGAAAAGTTGATTAAGAACGAGAATCTAGAAGGATATTAAGATATCTTTTAGAATTACAAGCATGAAAACTTTAGAAAAATAATATGGCACTCAGACAGGAATGTTCTACGCAATTAAGTTGATAGAAAAAAAATAGATACATTTCTAGTTTTAACATTATTTGTTCTTTAGATATTCCTCTTTAAAAGAACAAAAGTATCAGCTGTATGAGTGACCCACATTTGTTTTTTGGCCACTGAAAATGTGTTCAATTGACCAGTTTACTCATGGAGCCGCACTGAGATCTCCATATCTCTGGGACTGAACCATTCAGGGCCTTTAAAATGAAGAAACCAAAAGGAAAATTTAAAAATCAGAATCTAAAAGGATATTACGATATCTTTAATACTTCTTGAGTTACAGGCATGCAAACTTGAGACAAAGGCAACACAAGAAATGCTTTTTGCCATTTTTGAACTGTCATATCGTTGGGATATAGTCAACAGATTTTACTAATAGACCTACCAATCTCTGTGAAAATAAAATAATGATGCTGCCATCTTCCTAAAGTCATTTTTACACCCCTGTAATTTGGCTCCAGATCTCAGGTGAAAATTGTCTTTTTTTTTTTTTGATCCCCCTCTACAAAACAGTGATTACTCAGTCCATATACATCTGTGACATTTAATATTCTGGCTTCACTATTTATGTTTGTCTTTGTACAGAAAAAATATAAACAAAATCAAAAATTTGAGCCGGGAAAGTTTCCGAAATTTGGTTGATTTGACACGGAATGACCCAAAAGCAAAATGTGAGAGAAACTATATTAGGGAGTGGAAATGGCAAATTATCATCTTTAAAGTGCATTTTTCTGCACAACTTTATAGTTAAAAAATAATAATAGTGTTTAAAATAGTAGGCTACTTGTGTTTTATTAAATTTTTTTTAAAAATATTTTATTGTCCGATGTCCAAGCATGCCAAGTGTGCGCCATAGGTAAAGACTTCCGCGTGTCTCCTTTTGAAAAATGCCAGCAAATTAAGCTGCCTTTTCATGCTAAAATGCTAAAGACTTTTATTTTCAATTAGTGATGATGTGAGTGAGGCCCCGATCAGACAGAACGCGTTTTTGCAGTGAGAGGCGCCTTTTTTAAATAGTTTTCTGTTGGCAGTGAGCGCTTTGCGCGCTGTTTATGCGCCCCTCGCGTTTTAACCGCCTGCTGCGCCTCGCGTTTTTGAAGGAGCGCTCTGAGCGCGTGAAGTTGAAATCAACTCTGAGCTGAAAAGCGCCCGACGTCATCGCGTTTTTTTCCTATTGTTCAATCGAATGAATGGAGAGGCGGGCCTTCCGTTGTGATGACCGTTACCTTGATTAGACTGACAGACAGCTGATTCGGGGGTTGCCTGGCAACATGAAGCGTGCTGCTCTTTTCTAAATTAAAAAACGTCAACCAAAAAAAGGCAGTGCGGTGCGCCTCGCGGTTTCAAACCTGAAAAACGCGTTCTGTCTGATCTGGGCCTAATAATACTTTTTAATTTTTTTTTACTCCTTTGGAATACTGTGTCAATTAATTCATTTACATTAATTATTGTTTTTGGAACAGATCAGGGCCTAACAGACACTTTAACTAATGCCAACCTGTGGTAGTTTTATAATCTGACAAACGATATCCTATCTCCTCACAGTTTATTAGTATACAAAAAGTTTGTGTATTGTTGTTTTTACACAAAACAAAATAGTTACACACTTGTCTACGAAACCTCTGGATTTATATATATATTTTCTCACTTAAGATATGCAAATGAAATAAATTCTTTAGGCTACATAATTTTCCTGAAAAACTTTGTTTTAATTTTACATTGCATATTAAAATGGTATATTTTAACTGAAATGAAAATTGACTATTAACCAACACTCAGTTTTGGTCCCCCACACTTTTCAGACCAGAGTTGCACCCCTGATAGTAGTATTAATAGTAAAGTCCTCAGATTTCATTTTCAATACAATCAAAAACAGAGACGCAAGACGCAAGTTGCATTTGAATGAACGAGAGAGCGTGTCCGTTGTGATGCATGGATGTGTGCTGTGTTATAATGCGTTGCTATTGACGACGGTCATTATAAGGAAGGAAATCCCACAGAATAGAATCTTGGTTAAAAAAGTGCATAGAGCTGCTTGTTTTATTTGTTGTTTGTTGATTTTCAAATATAAAACTTGAAATGTTTTCAGTGTGTGCATGAGTTCTTTTTGAACACTTTCATCTCATTTGAACAAAACCGTGATAATATTGATAATCGTGATAATTTGGGTCACTATAATCGTGATATGAAATTTTCATACTGTCCCATCTGTCAGTGTGTGTGTGAGAGAGAGTGTGTTTGTGCATTTGTGTGTGTGTGAGTGAGTGTGAGAGAGTGAGCGTGTGTGTGTGAGCGTGTGTGTGAGCGTGTGTGTGAGCGTGTGATTGTGCATTTGAGAGTGTGCGTGATTGTGAGTGTGAGAGAGAGTGATTGTGCATTTGAGTGCGAGTGCGCATTTGTGAGTGTGATTGTGTGCGTGTGAGTGTGCGTGTGAGAGAGTGTGATTGTGTGCGTGTGAGAGAGTGTGATTGTGTGCGTGTGCGTGTGAGAGAGTGTGATTGTGCATGTGAGTGCGCGTGCGAGTGTGCATTTGTGCGTGAGTGAGAGAGTGTGATTGTGTGCGTGTGAGTGTGCGTGTGAGAGAGTGTGATTGTGTGCGTGTGAGTGTGCGTGTGAGAGAGTGTGATTGTGTGCGTGTGAGAGAGTGTGATTGTGTGCGTGTGAGTGTGAGTGTGATTGTGTGCATGTGAGAGAGTGTGATTGTGTGCGTGTGAGAGAGTGTGATTGTGTGCGTGTGAGAGAGTGTGATTGTGTGCGTGTGAGAGAGTGTGATTGTGTGCGTGTGAGAGAGTGTGATTGTGTGCGTGTGAGAGAGTGTGATTGTGTGCGTGTGAGAGAGTGTGATTGTGCGTGAGAGAGTGTGATTGTGTGCGTGTGAGAGAGTGTGATTGTGCGTGTGAGAGAGTGTGATTGTGCATGTGAGTGCGAGTGCGCGTGCGAGTGTGCATTTGTGCGTGCGAGTGTGAGAGAGTGTGATTGTGCGCGTGAGTGCGATTGTGAGTGCGATTGTGAGTGAGCGTGCGTGAGTGCGATTGTGAGTGAGCGTGCGAGTGTGCATTTGCGCGTGTGCGTGTGAGAGAGTGTGATTGTGTGCGTGTGCTTGAGTGTGCGTGAGCGTGCGCGCGAGCGTGCGTGTGAGAGAGAGTGTGATTGTGCATTTGTGTGTGTGATTGTGTGAGTGTGATTGTGCGTGTGATTGCGTGTGAGTGTGATTGTGCATTTGTGTGTGTGCGTGTGAGTGTGCATGTGTGTGCGTGAGAGTGTGATTGTGTGAGTGTGAGAGAGTGTGATTGTGCATTTGAGTGTGTGTGAGTGTGAGAGTGTGATTGTGCATTTGAGTGAGTGTGCGTGTGAGTGTGAGAGAGAGTGTGATTGTGTGAGTGTGAGAGAGAGTGTGATTGTGCATTTGAGTGAGTGTGAGTGTGAGAGAGTGTGATTGTGCATTTGAGTGAGTGTGAGAGAGTGTGATTGTGCGCGTGAGTGCGCGAGTGCGATTGTGAGTGCGCGAGTGCGATTGTGAGTGTGCGTGCGAGTGTGCATTTGTGCGTGTGCGTGTGAGAGAGTGTGATTGTGTGCGTGTGCTTGAGTGTGCGTGAGCGTGCGTGTGAGAGAGAGTGTGATTGTGCGCGTGTGAGAGAGTGATTGTGTGCGTGTGAGTGTGCTTGAGTGTGCGTGAGCGTGCGCGTGCGTGTGAGAGAGAGTGTGATTGTGCATTTGTGTGTGTGATTGTGTGAGTGTGTATGTGCATGTGAGTGTGAGAGAGAGTGTGATTGTGCATTTGAGTGTGTGATTGCGTGTGAGTGTGATTGTGAGTGTGCGTGTGAGTGTGAGAGAGAGTGTGATTGTGTGAGTGTGATTGTGTGAGTGTGAGAGAGAGTGTGATTGTGTGAGTGTGAGAGAGAGTGTGATTGTGTGAGTGTGAGAGAGAGTGTGATTGTGCATTTGAGTGAGTGTGAGAGAGAGTGTGATTGTGCATTTGAGTGAGTGTGCGTGTGAGTGTGAGAGAGAGTGTGATTGTGTGAGTGTGAGAGAGAGTGTGATTGTGCATTTGAGTGAGTGTGCGTGTGAGTGTGAGAGAGTGTGATTGTGTGAGTGTGATTGTGTGAGTGTGAGAGAGAGTGTGATTGTGCATTTGAGTGAGTGTGAGAGAGAGTGTGATTGTGCATTTGAGTGAGTGTGCGTGTGAGTGTGAGAGAGAGTGTGATTGTGTGAGTGTGAGAGAGAGTGTGATTGTGCATTTGAGTGAGTGTGAGAGAGAGTGTGATTGTGCATTTGAGTGAGTGTGCGTGTGAGTGTGAGAGAGAGTGTGATTGTGTGAGTGTGAGAGAGAGTGTGATTGTGCATTTGAGTGAGTGTGAGTGTGAGAGAGAGTGTGATTGTGCATTTGAGTGAGTGTGAGAGAGAGTGTGATTGTGTGAGTGTGAGAGAGTGTGATTGTGCGCGTGAGTGCGATTGTGAGTGCGCGATTGTGAGTGTGAGTGCGCGAGTGCGATTGTGAGTGTGCGTGCGAGTGTGCATTTGTGCGTGTGCGTGTGAGAGAGTGTGATTGTGTGCGTGTGCTTGAGTGTGCGTGCGCGTGAGCGTGCGTGTGAGAGAGAGTGTGATTGTGCGCGTGTGAGAGAGTGTGATTGTGTGAGTGTGCTTGAGTGTGCGTGAGCGTGCGCGTGCGTGTGAGAGAGTGTGATTGTGCATTTGTGTGTGTGATTGTGTGAGTGTGTATGTGCATGTGAGTGTGAGAGAGAGTGTGATTATGCATTTGAGTGTGTGATTGCGTGTGAGTGTGATTGTGCATTTGTGTGTGTGCGTGTGAGTGTGAGAGAGTGATTGTGTGAGTGTGCGTGTGAGAGAGTGTGATTGTGTGCGTGTGTGCGTGCGTGTGAGTGTGCGTGTGAGTGTGAGAGAAAGTGTGATTGTGCATTTGAGTGAGTGTGCGTGTGAGTGTGAGAGAGAGTGTGATTGTGTGAGTGTGAGAGAGAGTGTGATTGTGCATTTGAGTGAGTGTGCGTGTGAGTGTGAGAGAGTGTGATTGTGTGAGTGTGATTGTGTGAGTGTGAGAGAGAGTGTGATTGTGCATTTGAGTGAGTGTGAGAGAGAGTGTGATTGTGCATTTGAGTGAGTGTGCGTGTGAGTGTGAGAGAGAGTGTGATTGTGTGAGTGTGAGAGAGAGTGTGATTGTGCATTTGAGTGAGTGTGCGTGTGAGTGTGAGAGAGAGTGTGATTGTGTGAGTGTGAGTGTGATTGTGTGAGTGTGAGAGAGAGTGTGATTGTGCATTTGAGTGAGTGTGAGAGAGAGTGTGATTGTGCATTTGAGTGAGTGTGCGTGTGAGTGTGAGAGAGAGTGTGATTGTGCATTTGAGTGAGTGTGAGAGAGAGTGTGATTGTGCATTTGAGTGAGTGTGCGTGTGAGTGTGAGAGAGAGTGTGATTGTGTGAGTGTGATTGTGCATTTGAGTGAGTGTGAGTGTGAGAGAGAGTGTGATTGTGCATTTGAGTGAGTGTGAGAGAGAGTGTGATTGTGTGAGTGTGAGAGAGTGTGATTGTGCGCGTGAGTGCGATTGTGAGTGCGCGAGTGCGATTGTGAGTGTGAGTGCGCGAGTGCGATTGTGAGTGTGAGTGCGCGAGTGCGATTGTGAGTGTGCGTGCGAGTGTGCATTTGTGCGTGTGCGTGTGAGAGAGTGTGATTGTGTGCGTGTGCTTGAGTGTGCGTGCACGTGAGCGTGCGTGTGAGAGAGAGTGTGATTGTGCGCGTGTGAGAGAGTGTGATTGTGTGAGTGTGCTTGAGTGTGCGTGAGCGTGCGCGTGCGTGTGAGAGAGTGTGATTGTGCATTTGTGTGTGTGATTGTGTGAGTGTGTATGTGCATGTGAGTGTGAGAGAGAGTGTGATTATGCATTTGAGTGTGTGATTGCGTGTGAGTGTGATTGTGCATTTGTGTGTGTGCGTGTGAGTGTGAGAGAGTGATTGTGTGAGTGTGCGTGTGAGAGAGTGTGATTGTGTGCGTGTGTGCGTACGTGTGAGTGTGCGTGTGAGTGTGAGAGAGAGTGTGATTGTGCATTTGAGTGTGTGCGTGCGACTGTGTGCGTGAGTGCGAGTGTGAGTGTGAGAGAGAGTGTGATTGTGCATTTGAGTGTGTGAGTGTGCGTGTGAGTGTGCGTGTGTGAGTGTGAGAGAGAGTGTGATTGTGTGAGTGTGAGAGAGAGTGTGATTGTGCATTTGAGTGAGTGTGAGAGAGAGTGTGATTGTGCATTTGAGTGAGTGTGAGAGAGAGTGTGATTGTGCATTTGAGTGAGTGTGAGAGAGAGTGTGATTGTGTGAGTGTGAGAGTGCGTGTGAGTGTGAGAGTGCGTGTGAGTGTGAGAGTGCGTGTGAGTGTGAGAGTGCGTGTGAGTGTGAGAGAGAGTGTGAGTGTGAGAGAGAGTGTGAGTGTGAGAGAGAGTGTGATTGTGTGAGTGTGAGAGAGTGTGATTGTGCATTTGAGTGTGCGTGTGAGAGAGAGTGTGATTGTGCATTTGAGTGAGTGTGCGTGAGTGTGAGAGAGAGTGTGATTGTGTGAGTGTGAGAGAGAGTGTGATTGTGCATTTGAGTGAGTGTGAGAGAGAGTGTGATTGTGCATTTGAGTGAGTGTGAGAGAGAGTGTGATTGTGCATTTGAGTGAGTGTGAGAGAGAGTGTGATTGTGCATTTGAGTGAGTGTGAGAGAGAGTGTGATTGTGTGAGTGTGAGAGTGCGTGTGAGTGTGAGAGTGCGTGTGAGTGTGAGAGTGCGTGTGAGTGTGAGAGTGCGTGTGAGTGTGAGAGAGAGTGTGAGTGTGAGAGAGAGTGTGAGTGTGAGAGAGAGTGTGATTGTGTGAGTGTGAGAGAATGTGATTGTGCATTTGAGTGTGCGTGTGAGAGAGAGTGTGATTGTGCATTTGAGTGTGCGTGTGCGTGTATATGGCCATTAGTTTCCAACCCTTGACTCGAGTGTTAAGGCTGATGTTTTAATAGTGTCTCTGATTTAAACTTAAGTCTGACTTTGAATTATAATGTCGATAAATCATTTCAGACTGTGAATAATTTCATTAATGTAAAAAAAACCTTATATTAATCAATTCAAAACTCCGATGCGTCAATTTGTTTGCAGCATCACTAAAAAATATTCATGCCTTTTTTCACACTGCAAAATAAAATTAGTGCTGCGACTGCTTTTCTGACTGATCAGTCTTCAGACATGCTATTCATTTGATGCTTTTTGCATAATACACTACCATTTATTTTTAAAAGAAATTAATACTTCTATTCAGCAAGGATGCACTAAATTGTTCAAAAGTGCCAGTCAAGACATTTATGATGTTATAAAAGATTCTTTTTCAAATAAATGCTGTTCTCTTGAACTTTCTATTCATCAAAGAATCCTGAAAAATGTAATATCACGGTTTCCACAGAAATATGAACAGTTTCAACATTAATAATACTCATAAATGTTTCTTGAGCATCAAATCCTCATATGAGAATGATTTGTGAAGGATCATGTGACACTGAAGACTGGAGTAATGATGATAAATTCAGCTTTGATCACAGGAATAAATTACACTTTACTATATATTCACATAGAGAGCAGCTGCTTTACACTGGAGTAATATTTCACTATTTTACTGTTTTACTTTATTTTTGATTAAATAAATGCAGCCTTGGTGAAAAAATAACAGATATTTTACATTATAAAAATATTTCACATTTTTTACTGTATTTTGTAATGCGTTCTTGGTAAGCATAAGAAACTTTTTTTTCAAAACTATCACGACGTCTATATACATCAAACAATTACGTTTAAAAAGCAATTCAATCGAGAGCGCGAGCGAGTGATGGAAACACCTGTGAGGGACGAGTCTAATAGTGATGTTGACGATGACACCTGCTGTCATTCCCCCCTCATCTCTCTCTAGAACGAGCTCTGTGTTAATTATCACAGAGAGGCGTGTTACGCTAGATGACAGTAATTGTGTTGTGTACACTAACAGACACGCAATCAATATCCTCATTATAATCTACACCGCAAATAGGAGGGGTGGTCCGCTCTCGTGGCGTGTGTTTGTGTCTCTTGTTTTCATCATTAGATGATTCGTTCCTGAGAGACGAGGGTCTGGGTGAGGGAATTAATGTTCGCTTTTCCAGGAGGGTGAGGGAAAGGTGTCATGTTGTGTTTTTCTCAGCGTGAATCTACAAAGAGTTTGTAAGTTTGTGATTCTGTTCACAGAATAGCTAATGATGCATCTGGCCTATTTTAGCGTGTCTAGTAATTTACATTTAGACTCATGCTTTTATATAATCAGACTGTATAAATATGAGACTTTATGAGCTGAGAAAACTTTCAAGTACACCAAAAACAACAGGCTTTTCTTGTCAGAAAATCTAGCTACATTTTTTCCCCTCATAAAGCTATATTTGCTCTGCCTCCTTTTGTGTCAGGTGTGAAGACTTTAGTATGTATAGTTTTCAAGACATAAATGGAGCAGTCAACTTTTATAGAGGCTATATTCTACACATTTTTATTTATTTCTAATGCCTTACGCGAGTGCACAAATGCATATGCAAATACTTGAAATGCATTGCAAATGTTTTGTCCTGTTTTTACATACACCGATCAGGAATAACATTATGACCGGTGAAGTGAATAACACTGATTCTCTCTTCATCACGGCACCTGTGAGTGGGTGGGATATCAGTAGTCTATATAAGATACCTTGTGTCAAAATGATTGATTGCTTTGACCTTTTGACCTTTGCCACGCCCTTCCCCTCCCCCACCGGACCACCCACGTCGTTCCCCTCCCCCACCGTTGACCTTGACCACCCACGTCGACGTCACCTTTGACCCTGTGTATCCTCCGGGGACCGATATGACCTTTGAGGGCACATATTTGAAATAGCGATGGTGGCCTACGACCTCCGGTTGTTTTCTGTGGCGATCAAATGGAAGAATGATCGTTTTGAACGTTGACACGGCTATTTGAGCTCTGATTTCAGGGTTACATCTGCAGGACACGTGCGGGCTCCCGCATTCCAACACAGGGGTCATTTTACAGAGGAGCAAGTGACAAAAATAAGATTTTATCATTGTCATTAGGGCGAATCACAATATGTTGTCTCTCTCTCTCTCTGAGACACACACACACACACACAATTGGTTTTATAAAAGGAATGCAAATCTATTTAAATGTGATGAATATAAACAAAATATATAATGATATTACACTGTATAATAACAATTATCTTACTAAATTATACTGAATCAAATATTTTAGTTTTAGTTCAAATGAATATATAAAACACCTTACATTTTTCAGAGAGCAGGAAAAAAGTGGTCCTTTTACAATGATGTATATACATTAAATGAAATGCAATATATAAAATCACTCTCTCTGTCTCTCCGAGAGAGCAGCTCGCACCCTGTGGGTGTGAAATGTGAGAGCAGTGGGGCGGGGTGCAATCTATGGGGACATTCCCAGAGAAAATGTTTGTTAGAGTCAAAATAGTTCAAACCATAAAAGTTCAAATATGATATTTTAAAATGAAACGATTAAATAAAATCTTTAAAGTTTAAATAAAATTGTATCCACATCCAACATCTGATGCCATGCAGGGATGATTTTTGCTTAAATCTAACATAAAGTATAATTTTACTAAACTTTTCCAGTACTATAGTAGTTTTAGAGCTCATTTATACAAAAAGATTCAAACACCATTTATGGCATTGCGTCATGAAACATGGTTGTCATAATCTGTATGATTTTTAAAAAAGGAATATTGAATTTGTTTTAAAAACATTCCAAAATATGAATGTGTGTTTGACATCAACTCAACAATGCTCTATTATTTAGTTTTTTTCTATCTTTAAGAAATTAGGGATGAACTATTACACTCAATAATAAGAATCTCACTAAATTTACAGAAACACAGTGCATCAAATGTTAGTTTAGTTAATGAAAATATAAACAGCATTCATTACATTTTTCAGAGAGCAGGAAAAAAGTGGTCCTTATGCAATGAATATACATATACTCTGAATGAAATGCAATATATAAAATCACTCTCTCTGGTGTAAATCCCTGCTGAAATGTGAGACAGTCACAACAGGGGTCAGGGAGCAAACTCTGGGACACTTCCACATGTTTGGTTTCCATGTTTTATGGAGGCTTTCCATAGACATAATGACTTTTGTACTGTAACTGTACATCTCATGCACCTAAACACGGCCCCTCACAGAAAACTTTTTGCATTTTTACATTTAAAAAAATAATAATAATAAATCATTTAATATAATTTATAAGTTGTTTTGCACATGGGTCAAATTTTGATCAGGAGAATACCTAAACCACACACACACACACACACACACACACACACACACACACACACACACACACACACACACAGTAATTGGTTCTATAAAAGGAACTTATCTCTATTTTAAATGAATTGATTATAAATAAAATATAATACACAATGAATAATAACATGTTACTAAAATTATTTAAACACTTTTAGTTTTAGCTAAATATAATAATAAATATAAATATATGAATATAAATATATAAATAAAAATAAATAAATATAAAAACACCTTACATTTTCAGAGTTGAAGAAGATAAAAAGCAAATAGTTTAAGTCAAAACACCCCCAGATCGTCCCATGCCGGGATAAACTCCAGTGTGAGATGAATGCTTCAGACCCTCACCGAGACGGGAGGAGTTACAGACCAGATGAGCCTCTGTGCACCATGTTACAGCACATGTTAAGTCAGCCTGCTAACGCCTTTCCAGAGCCAATGTTTTGTTCTTACAAATTTTATTTCAAAGCATAATCTTCAAAGTTTAAATGAGATCTAAATAAAATCTTTAAAGTTTTAATAAAATCGTATCTTCTTTATCTTCCCAGAAGACTGTATCCAGATAACATCTGATGCCCTGTGGTAGGAATGATTTTGCTTAAATTCAACCTAAAGTATCATTTTTACTAAACAGCGTCTGTTCAATAACTTTAGATTGTTTAAAATTTGAGATCTTAGATCTTATTTCTACAAATATTCAAGCAGGTCTTGATTAACAACCATTAACCATGGATGAACCCGTGCAATGAAACACGTTGACAAAGTTTGTCACAAATCTGTATGTTTTAACAATAAAATAGAAATATTTAATTTGTTTTAAAAATATCCAAATATGAAGGAGTTTAATGCCGCACAACTCTCGCGTCACCTCGAACGAGGACTCAACATTGCTCTTATTTAGTTTAAGAAAACCACCACACAGGTCCTCCGCAATCATTAATGCAGTTTCAGGCTATAGGGTGATGGGGTGGTTTACAGACCAGATGTTTCTCTTTGGTCAATGACACAACATAAGTAAAGTTTGTCTTGAGTGAATATTTAATTTTACTCGTCTTATGTCAAAGCATGATCTTACTTTTTTCTGCAGTAGCCATGATCTAGGATTGCACGTATAAGTTGTATATGATTTTACTTTTCTTGTGTCTTCCGAACTGGCCTTTATCAGTTTGGAAATATACAGGGTGAAAATATACTATCAAAACTACTCAAAAATACATGTAGAATTTTAAAATGTTACCATATGTTGATGCGACAGCTTGTCTGTTGGCCGCATGAACAGACTGAGCTGATGACACCAGCAGGGAGAATGCCCTTTGACCCCAACGATTTTGGAGGGTGTTAAAGACCCTACAAGTTTGTTTTTTTTTCAACTGGGTGAATCTACACATGTGAGGTCTTCGGAAGTCGTGACTTCCAGGGTCAGTGGGTCTCCTAAGAATATTTAATTTCCCCCTAGAAACCAAAGATTTAGCTGTTGTGTTCTGACACAATGGCATTATTTGGTACTTTTTGTTTATAAAATTTCCTTTTCTTATTTCTGATAAATATGCAGTTAATACATGATGAAACAAGAGAATCATGCTACCAATGTTTGACACAATGTTTTTAAGAAAAAGCGGTGTTTTAAAATACAGCTAAACCAGATTATTTTTTTCTTTTGACAAACTATTAGACCAAATCTCTGTGGTGTTGGAATAGGCCTAGGTCTTTTTTTAAGTATCAGGCATGTTACAATCATGCAGTACAAGGATTCAGATGAAGCTTCTTATCAAAGAAAAGAATATGTCATTTTCACTTGTGAGTATGTTTCAGCATGTGTTATACAATATTTGTACACTAGAATCACACTTTCATGACATTTTTAATAGTCTTTACTAGTGCCTTATGCATCAGAATCCAGGTAGTTTTCAGCTAAGTTGTTTCTGCTGTTTATTACCATTGTCTTTGTATTTTTTCCTTTATTATTTTGGCACAAATAAATAGATGTTGATTAAAGCTTATTGTCATTGCCTAAAATCTAAACATGTTCTTTGTAGGAATTATGTGTGCACAAAACTCTGGTGTAAATTCAAGAGTACCCAAGAACGCAGTTACATTATATAAAGAAAGTATCATATTGCATACAGAAAATCCACTTTATTGTGATAGGCATTTCCCCTTCCCTAGTTTTAGTCGTATTATCAAGATTTTCAAGATCACTGTTCACGTTTCATTTGTCGGTCTGTATATGCCAGTGTACGTTTGTGCAAATTCTCACGTGTGTGATGAATACGGGCCTTTCATTTTAAGTATCTTTTTAAATGTACGACTAAACTTTTCTTTTGACAAAACCAACATTTAAAATTATTTATTTTTAACAAATCCTGCTTGACATTAAAGATTGTGACATGTTTTCAACTATTATCAACATCTTTGACTCAAGTGAAGCAACACCATTGCGTACTACACATCAGTTGTAATAGACATTTTACGTTGTGTAAATAGATGTGCTAAAAATTCTGTCAGATTTGTTAGTGGGATTGTACCACATCGACATTACCTGTCCCTTGTTTTAGGTTACAGGTAAATTCAAGCATAATCTTTATCCAACAAAAATGTGTGCACAATTTACTACAAATAAGAAAAGAGAAGAGAGACATTTAGCTATAATGAAAACATAATACAAAAATCCTCTCTTCTGTTCTATTGTAAAAGTTTTTATTGTTGTTTGTAAATGATTTTTACCCAACAGTGGATGACAGTTTTACATTTTGTTTCTTTGTACAGTTTTTAGATGAAGCCTGCTCTCTGAGTGTGGTCAAACATGCAGTTACTCACAGGAGTTCATGAAAACATGAACAAATGTTATTCCTTCTTCATGACAGTGAATAAACTACAACTGCGATGTTCTTTCTGGTCTATCTAGGAAGCGTTCACAAGACACATAATACATCAACATGTAAAGTGAGTCTTGAAGTTTTTCTGTTACATTTACAACTATTGCGCTTAAAACACGTCTATTACACTTAGTTACAGCGTGTTACAGTCGAGCATGATGTGGTAATGCAATATTTTTTGTAACGCGTCTCTAAACGCGACTTCAATAAAAAAAATAAACTTGATAAGTAGTTATTTTACGTGAGAGGTTAGATGATTCAGGCCGTTTTATTTTGACCGCTCCAATGCTATGTCTTTTAGGCTTGATCCATGAAAAAGGCCCAACTACATTACAATATTCATCACAAACATGATGACACAGTGTCATGCGGTTCTTGTCCCTCACCAGCATGCTTAACACCGCTTACATTTTTTACAATTTTAAATATATGTTCAGCTTAAATATTAGTTTTAGTCATTTACAAAGGTGTCAGGCATGATATCTTATATATAATTATGATACTGTTACATGTTCTGGGTTGTTGGGTACCTTTAAGCGGTAAAAACTTACAGTAAATGAGAGACGTGATTAGGTTGTTACTCAAACGGTCCTCTGTGATGTCTCTTAATAAAACATTTCAGCGTCATTAAGGCAAACTCAGTATAAATTTATTTATTTCATAATAAATAAATAAATTTACTCATTTATTTAGCCTATTCATTACCATAAAGTTTTGTATGTTTATATTTATTTCACTGTATATCGTATACAGTGAAATAAATATAAACATACAAAACTTTATGGTAATGAATAGGCTAAATAAACACACATGCTTGTTCTGACTCTTTTACATACCAGACTGACCCCGGGTAAGTAAACCTCAAATCACACACTAGTTATCTTGACTTTATCCACGTTTAGGGGTGCTGTACTCGTCCTCGTGCGCTTATAATTTTTTTTGCTTAAAAAGTTTCTTTGATTTTGTTCAAGTTTTTTCTGAAACACAGTGTTTTACCACGGTTTCATTTTTTAAAACATCACCATTCTTTTGTGTGTGTGTGTGTGTAATTAATTATGAGCATGTTTTCCCTTTACATTTTGTCCGAAAACTATGTTTCCTGCATTTCGCTGTAATGCTAAATGTAGTGCTTGGTGTTACTCATTGTTCCAGTACAGCAACTGGTTGGTTTAATCAGATGATGCATTAAACCGTCGCATTCGCTTGAGTCATTTACAGTATAGTAGCCTATATTATCCTAGTTCATACTATCATAAATTTTTTTGGGGGTATAGAATGCGGTTCTTTGAAAACATTTTATCTTGGTTAAGTAATAGCCTACCATTTTTAATGAGCTCATGCACATATCCATAAATAATAAGTGATTGAACCTTTTATTTTTCAAGAAACTAGTTCTGGACCTTGATGGCTTAAGCTCTCTCCTAAAGTACGTTCTTTTTTTTTTTTTTTTGTACTGTGGATGTTCATAGGCATTTATCTGCCTTGTTGACTTGCTTTTTTTGCGACTGGAGAACTGTACCCTTGAGAAATCCTGTACCCTGTGACATCCAAAATGTTCATTGTGTGCAACCTGTATTAGTTGCATGCACATCTCTTATGCTGTATAAAACAACATAGTTGATAATGAGGGTTGCCATCATTTGATAACTCTTTTGAAAAAATTTTATGTAATTATATTAATTACATCAGATTTGTAAGTAAAAATTACTCAATATAATTTAACAGGCCAAGTTATATTTACTTACTCACTTTGTTAATTTTACTCCACTTAGTTAAGTAGATTTACTTAATTTCCATATGTGTAAAATGTACTTAAAAAATATGTGTGCAAAAACTTGCCAAATAAAAAATTGAGAAAAAAATCTATTGTTTTTCTCATTGTATTGAAAAAAATATATAAAACAAAGACTGAAACAACTGATAAGCATTTTAAGTAGCAGATCTCTAAAATATTTTATCTTGTAAAACATCTATAGTGTTAGAAATCATTGTTGAAGTTATTTCCATTACTTGGACTTACAGTAAAATAGGACTCTATTGCTTTAAATATTTAAGTGCTTTAAAATAAAATTGTTGAATCTAGTATAACTTATAAAAAAAGTTGAAAATTGCTTAACTTATTCTGATGAGTTAAAGCAATGTAAAAACATGCTGTCATAACTTATTGATCATATAATTTTTTACTGTGTACAGAGGAGCAGAGTGAGAAAAATAATGTCAGGGTGAAGGAGAGGAGTAGTTGGATCAGGACAAGGGAGATGGAGAGGTAGAGAAAGAAGAAAGTATGTTGCCAAGAATGCACACAATCTAAAAGTGAACGAGTCAATACTTTATAGAACACATTCAACAAAATTGTAGAAAGTGAATTACATAATGGATTTCATATTGTCTGCAGGTAGAACTGAAACTTGACAGTAATGCAGTTTTCATAATGCCATCAATTGTTAGTATTTGTCGTTGTGCAATGATTGACTATATGTTCATGTTGGATAGAAAACTAGTGCTAGAGTTTGACAGAATGATTTAATTTTGAATCGGTTTGCTGTGTTTTGATTACATTCAGGGGCGTCGGACTGGGGGTAAAACCAGTACTGATTACCAGGGCCCCAAGGGGAGAGAGGGCCCTTAAAGTCTGGAATATATTTTATTTTACCTGGATATTTTCATTTTCCATTAAATTTCATAATGAATGTCAGATGAAATGTAAAGTTAGTGTACTGGCTGAATAACTTGGTTGACTGGTCCTGCTCAGGGGATACCAAACGTGTAACAAATCTCAAAAATGAAATGGACGACATAAGAGACCTGACAAATTCATTGCCTGATGTGACTTACCTGTTTATTAGCAAAGAGCCTATCTGTGTAATCCTCAGAAAAGTTCTGGATGTGATGTGTGATTGTAGCGACGAGTTAGGAGTTACCAAAGTACTCTGTATGTGTACATATGTATCGGATTTATGTGCGTCACTGGTGTCAAAAAATGCTGATGATGATGTGTTAACCACATACTAGACCAAAACATGATAGCATGCAGAGATTTTCTTTTCTGGCTAGACCGCCTGTAATGTCATTATTATTATTGTTTTACTTTCAACATATGGTAACATTTTAAAATTCTACATGTATTTTTGAGTAGTTTTGATAGTATATTTTCACCCTGTATATTTCCAAACTGATAAAGGCCAGTTCGGAAGACACAAGAAAAGTAAAATCATATACAACTTATACGTGCAATCCTAGATCATGGCTACTGCAGAAAAAAGTAAGATCATGCTTTGACATAAGACGAGTAAAATTAAATATTCACTCAAGACAAACTTTACTTATGTTGTGTCATTGACCAAAGAGAAACATCTGGTCTGTAAACCACCCCATCACCCTATAGCCTGAAACTGCATTAATGATTGCTGAGGACCTGTGTGGTGGTTTTCTTAAACTAAATAAGAGCAATGTTGAGTCCTCGTTCGAGGTGACGCGAGAGTTGTGCGGCATTAAACTCCTTCATATTTGGATATTTTTAAAACAAATTAAATATTTCTATTTTATTGTTAAAACATACAGATTTGTGACAAACTTTGTCAACGTGTTTCATTGCACGGGTTCATCCATGGTTAATGGTTGTTAATCAAGACCTGCTTGAATATTTGTAGAAATAAGATCTAAGATCTCAAATTTTAAACAATCTAAAGTTATTGAACAGACGCTGTTTAGTAAAAATGATACTTTAGGTTGAATTTAAGCAAAATCATTCCTACCACAGGCCATCAGATGTTATCTGGATACAGTCTTCTGGGAAGATAAAGAAGATACGATTTTATTAAAACGTTAAAGATTTTATTTAGATCTCATTTAAACTTTTAAGATTATGCTTTGAAATAAAATTTGTAAGAACAAAACATTGGCTCTGGAAAGGCGTTAGCAGACTGACTTAACATGTGCTGTAACATGGTGCACAGAGGCTCATCTGGTCTGTAACTCCTCCCGTCTCGGTGAGGGTCTGAAGCATTCATCTCACACTGGAGTTTATCCCGGCATGGGACGATCTGGGGGTGTTTTGACTTAAACTATTTGCTTTTTATCTTCTTCAACTCTGAAAATGTAAGGTGTTTTTATATTTATTTATTTTTATTTATATATTTATATTCATATATTTATATTTATTATTATATTTAGCTAAAACTAAAAGTGTTTAAATAATTTTAGTAACATATTTGTTATTATTCATTGTGTATTATATTTTATTTATAATCAATTCATTTAAAATAGAGATAAGTTCCTTTTATAGAACCAATTACCGTGTGTGTGTGTGTGTGTGTATGTGTATGTGTATGTGTATGTGTATGTGTATGTGTATGTGTATGTGTATGTGTGTGTGTGTGTGTGTGTGTGTGTGTGTGTGTGTGTGTGTGTGGTTTAGGTATTCTCCTGATCAAAATTTGACCCATGTGCAAAACAACTTATAAATTATATTAAATGATTTATTATTATTATTTTTTTAAATGTAAAAATGCAAAAAGTTTTCTGTGAGGGGCCGTGTTTAGGTGCATGAGATGTACAGTTACAGTACAAAAGTCCTTATGTCTATGGAAAGCCTCCATAAAACATGGAAACCAAACATGTGGAAGTGTCCCAGAGTTTGCTCCCTGACCCCTGTTGTGACTGTCTCACATTTCAGCAGGGATTTACACCAGAGAGAGTGATTTTATATATTGCATTTCATTCAGAGTATATGTATATTCATTGCATAAGGACCACTTTTTTCCTGCTCTCTGAAAAATGTAATGAATGTTGTTTATATTTTCATTAACTAAACTAACATTTGATGCACTGTGTTTCTGTAAATTTAGTGAGATTCTTATTATTGAGTGTAATAGTTCATCCCTAATTTCTTAAAGATAGAAAAAAACTAAATAATAGAGCATTGTTGAGTTGATGTCAAACACACATTCATATTTTGGAATGTTTTTAAAACAAATTCAATATTCCTTTTTTAAAAATCATACAGATTATGACAACCATGTTTCATGACGCAATGCCATAAATGGTGTTTGAATCTTTTTGTATAAATGAGCTCTAAAACTACTATAGTACTGGAAAAGTTTAGTAAAATGATACTATGTTAGATTTAAGCAAAAATCATCCCTGCATGGCATCAGATGGTTGGATGTGGATACAATTTTATTTAAACTTTAAAGATTTTATTTAATCGTTTCATTTTAAAAGATCATATTTGAACTTTTATGGTTTGAACTATTTTGACTCTAACAAACATTTTCTCTGGGAATGTCCCCATAGATTGCACCCCGCCCCACTGCTGTGACTGTCTCACATTTCACACCCACTGGGTGCGAGCTGCTCTCTCGGAGAGACAGAGAGAGTGATTTTATATATTGCATTTCATTTAATGTATATACATCATTGTAAAAGGACCACTTTTTTCCTGCTCTCTGAAAAATGTAAGGTGTTTTATACATTCATTTGAACTAAAACTAAAATATTTGATTCAGTATAATTTAGTAAGATAATTGTTATTATACAGTGTAATATCATTATATAGTTTGTTTATATTCATCACATTTAAATAGATTTGCATTCCTTTTATAAAACCAATTGTGTGTGTGTGTGTCTCAGAGAGAGAGAGAGACAACATATTGTGATTCGCCCTAATGACGATGATAAAATCTTATTTTTGTCACTTGCTCCTCTGTAAAATGACCCGTGTTGGAATGCGGGAGCCCGCACGTGTCCTGCAGATGTAACCCTGAAATCAGAGCTCAAATAGCCGTGTCAACGTTCAAAACGATCATTCTTCCATTTGATCGCCACAGAAAACAACCCAGAAACAACACAGAAAAAGGTCGTAGGCCACCATCGCTATTTCAAATATGTGCCCTCAAAGGTCATATCGGTCCCCGGAGGATACACAAGGTCAAAGGTGACGTCGACGTGGGTGGTCAAGGTCAACGGTGGGGGAGGGGAACGACGTGAGTGGTCCGGTGGGGGAGGGGAAGGGCGTGGCAAAGGTCAAAAGGTCAAAGCAATCAATCATTTTGACACAAGGTATCTTATATATTTGACACAAGGACTACTGATATATTAGGCAGCAAGTGAACATTTTGTCCTCAAAGTTGATGTGTTAGAAGCAGGAAAAATGGGCAAGCGTGAGGATTTGAGCAAGCTTGACAAGGACCAAATTGTGATGGCTAGACGACTGGGTCAGAGCATCTCCAAAACTGCAGCTCTTGTGGGGTGTTCCCGGTATGCAGTGGTCAGTATCTATCAAAAGTGGTCCAAGGAAGGAACAGTGGTGAACCGGCGACAGGGTCATGGGCGGCCAAGGCTCATTGATGCACGTGGGGAGCGAAGGCTGGCCCGTGTGGTCCGAGTCCATGCCTCAACGGGTCAGGGCGGTTTTGGCAGCAAAAGGGGGACCAACACAATATTAGGTCATAATTTTATGCCTGATCGATGTATTTATGTCCTCTTTTGTTGCTCTGGTGGTAACAAAACTCTGTACTCAAGGGGGCGATAGAGTTTCCTTCAGATGATGCTGTTAAAACAGGAAGCATTTTATTCAGATAGCTCAGCCGCTATAAACATGTTTTAACTAACTAATTTGCATACTGTTGGAAACTCAGAAGAGAAAACCAGGAGACTTGGATGTATCTTCAGCAGGATTCTTTATTGAGAGCGTGCTGTCGGTGGCTGCAGTCCATCAAGTCTACTAAGGCAGTATACATTGTAGTTTATATAGATTTTAGGTGGCAGGGGAGACAAAGCAAATGGGTGACAACCTTAAACAAAGCATGCAAATAAAGTATCCAGGTAAAGGGACCCACCCCAGAATCTAGAGTATCACCAGTCCTAATCCAGTCAGCATAACTGTTCAAAATGGGACAGGGGCTTCAAGAGCCATTAAAGACAAAAAGTGAGATTCTCAGTAATCTGGCTCATTTGATTTACAATAAAGAGAACAGGAACTGGCAGAAAACTCTTGCTGGAAACTTTGCTTAAGAGAATAATTCATCTGATGTCACCATTTTTACCTTAAATGCTAAATACAGTGTACTTCCCTTAGTTTTTAACAGATTCTTAAATTTGTAATCCCACAATACCTATGCTCTTCATTGTCTGAACAGCGCTTCTTTGCCCCGCCCTCAAACACTGTAGTTGTATCTGAGACTGGAAGAGTTTGGTTGGTGTTGTTCATGTGGAGAAGACGCTGTTTTCTGCTGCCAAAGCAAATCCACTTTGATGAGATTGAGACGGTAAAACCCACGCCATCGATACTGTGCGTATCGCTGTGTGTCAAGAGCTGAGATTCAGATATAATAATGAGTGTTTGGTTTCTGACCAATCACAGCAGAGCAGCTCTCAGAGAGGCGGGGTTTAGAGAGACCGAATCCTTGATCGAACCGTTTCAGACACTGAGAGAAAAGAGCTGATGCTGCAGTGGATATTATGAGAAAATTAAAGTGCTTTTGACATTTTATGCATGTAAACCTGTTGTAGGAGACTCAAAACAACATTAGGAACCTTTAAAGGGGTCCTTGATTATGATTTGACTTTTTCAACTTTAGTTAGTGTGTGATGTTGCTGTCTGAGCAGAAACAACATCTGAAAAGTTACGACGCTCAAAGTTCAAAGCAAAGGGAGATATTTTCTTTTACAGAAATCTCTTTTTAAGGACTACAACAAACGGCTGGTAGGGACTACAACGAGTTAGTGACATCACTAACCCTAAAATTTACTTAAATCCTGCCCCCGGGAACACACAACAAAGGCCATGTTGAGAAGAAGTAGAGTTGTTGTAGTCGAGCACATTTGGGAGTCGCTCAAGCTGTCTTCCGTCTTTCACATTTATTGCAATCCAGTACGAACACAAATGCAGTCGCATGTCATAAAGCAAGATGACAACATAAGTTATAACCATAATTAAACTAAACTATCCCTGTTCTCTCTTCATGCAGCAGATATTCTCTGGCTCATCTTACAACAGTTCCCACACCAGTGATTTATAGATTATCATGACAGAACATGCTAATCGATGACTTGAAGATAGTTAACTCATAAATTCATCAACTATCCATTCAGAAACGTCCTGTCTCATTCTACATGTTGTCACTTCTTCTTGAGTCTCTCCATCATTGTCCGACTCCGGTTTGATCATAAAAGGCTGAACAGTTTCTGTCATTTTCAGTGTGTGTCTGCGTGAGGTAATCGGAGCTGCTAACACGAGCTCTTGAAGCTCCGCCCTCTTCCTGAGAGGGGGTCAGGAGCAGCAGCTCATTTGCATTTAAAGGGACACACACAAAAATGGCACATTTTGCTCACCCTCAAAAAGTGACAATTTTAACATGCTATAAAAAATTATCTGTGGGGTATTTTGAGCTACAACTTTACATACACACTCTGGGGACATCAGAGACTTATTTTACATCTTGTAAAAAAGGGGCATAATAGGACCCTTGTGATGTGGAGGGACTTCTTTGGAACTTTGCAGAGCTTTTTCATGCTCAGACCGCAACATTACATACTAAAGAGAGACGAAGATGTGAAGAAAGCATGATAGCTCCTCTTTACCAGCATTGTTTGTGTTTTCTCATATGTCCGTCATCAGGCCCTGACCACCGGCAGCATCCCGGGTTTCATAGACGTGGTAATGAACCTGAACTCTCCGGCTCTGCTGGAGGATAACCTCATCTGGCAGGCCAAGAGCGCTGGCAAACGGATCATCTTCTACGGCGACGACACTTGGGTTCGACTCTTCCCCAAACACTTTATGGAGCACGACGGCACGACCTCGTTCTTCGTGTCCGACTACATCGAGGTGAGAGGAGCTAAACTCACAGTGTGTGTCACATAGAGTTGAGGCACGTCACATTTACTGTTGTTTAACGATTTTTGCTGGCAAAATAGAGTTGTTTCAGTTGGTAATTTCACATGATGGCACATTTTCCAATGCAGAATTTTTTTTTAACCCTGTAAAGAATGACATGTGAAATAGTAATCTTTTTTTTTTTTTTTTTTTTTTTTAATAGAACAGACATTAAATAAACCTTTAGACAAAATATTACAAAAAAAAAAGTTAATGTTTGCATATGTGTTTTTTTTGAGTATCATATTTGGATTTTATGGCTCATATTGTCTGATATAGTGAGAATATAAAGGAAAAAACAGCTCAATTTTATTCAGAGGCCCAAACTGAGCAAAAATGTGCAATTTGGTGCGGATTATGATATTTATATGGACAAAAAGTGATGAAATTCTGATGCTTGTAATGTAAATGAATGAGATATTTATAACTGTATAGCAGATACTTACATAAATGCATATAAATATCAATATCTGCCATTAATGTCTTAGTAAGATGATATTTAAATGCTCAGTTTTATGATCAAAGCTCTGTAGTTTTAAAACATATAATGCAATGCAATACAATGATGATTGACAGATGAACAAATAAGCCTTCCTCAAAAGCCTGATCATCATATTTGACACTCATGATTTTTATAATAAATGGTGCCTGGATAATCAAGTAACCTGCTTCAGTCCAGCTGAAATATTACTAACAATATCAAAGTTATTCTTATGTTTACATGATAAAAATCAGAGATTTGACAGCAGAAAGACATAATGATATTGATCATTTAGAGGCCATAGAAATGTGTGTATTATAGGGTTAAAGTCATATTATGTTTACTTAGTATATCAAACTCAACAGCTTTGTGGGGTGTGCGATATATCGTCTACGATAATATCGTGATTGTTGTTTTAACAATCTGACATTATTGAGTATGTCCCTCACTTTACACAAACACACTAGAGAGTGCACTGCACACATACACTACGTGATGTAGACTAGTAGATTAGACTAGTGCACTTGTGCATTTATAGTGCACGCTTTCACTGCGTGATTTACTCTATTAAAATACATTTAGAGTTCCCCCAGAATGGGGACAAATATGACCTGGATGACTTTTTGTCTTTTATATTTGTATCATTTAATTATAGTTAATCAATATCACACGAAGAGTGCCGTTTTTTCCCTCCAAATATCAGCATTATTACAAATGTGATATTGATTTTATTCAACAGTTCAATAAACAAGAAGTTAATATTAAGTGACATTTTAGACACAATATTGCCTGTTTTTGCTCTATTTCACCAATGAAAATAGTTCGAAACAAAGCCACAGGACTGTTTCACATTTTTGAGCAACACACAGTTGTGTATTTTATTACTGAATAAACAAATTGTTTGAGTGAATGATTCAATGATTCCCTCAATGCTTCGTTCCTGAATGAATCAGCCGTTTGAATGAATCGGTTGAGTGAATGATTCAATGACTCACTCAATGCTTCGTTTCTGAATGAATCGGTTCAATGACTTACTCAAAAGGCTTGTTCGACTTGAAGCGGTGCTGCACAGACCGATCGGTTTATGACATCAAAGTACCACGAGAGCGATAAGAGAGCAGACGGCTCTGTATGCTTTTGAATAGCTCTCGTGGTACTTTGATGTCATAAACCGGTCGTTCTGTGCAGCACCGCTTCAGGTCGAACAAGCCTAAATGCTTTGTTCCTGAATGAATCGGTTCAATGAATGATTCAATGACTAAACCTGCATCCCAATGTGCATACTATCCACCCTCTCCGCCCTAAATAGTAGGGGTGTAACGGTACACAAAACTGACGGTTCGGTACAGCAGGGGAGAGAAAACTAAATATAATTTTTTTTTATTTTTTATTAAACAGTGGTTTACTGAACAAATTGTGTCTGTCCTTAAATGAGTTCAATTATAACTAAAAGTTTCTTAAAGATAATGCTGTAAACTATATAGGGAGCCCTTATTTACACATTACTATAATATTAAAGGTTAACAACAGAGCCCAAATTATTAGACTAAATTCAGTTGCTTTTTATTTTTAGATATAATATTCAACACTCAAATAATACATTGAATGCAAACATGTAAACTTCACATAAGGCAGTTTTTGCATTAACTTCTAAATCTCATTATAAAATTATGTTTTTACTCCAATTCGTTGTTGAAATATAATCATTTATACACAGTGGCTGTCATTTACATGATTCATTTAAACATACATTAAATAATCAAGACATCACTAACAGGTTAAGTAGAATATAATGAATATATAGTCTAATATAGTGCATATATTTAGTGAAAGAGTTGATTTCTCTAGTGAACTAACAGCTGTGGACACTGAATGACTTCTGAGGTAAATGTAATGCTACGTGACATTACAAGCTGTTTATTGATGTCTTTCCGCGGTTGAAACACCGATTACACCACATATGATACGGTTCAGTAAGTTGTAATGTATCCTCATACCTTCAGATGTTGATTCATGTTTATTCTTTGACTGAAGAGATGATCGCGTTCACACGTGCCGCGCTGCCGCTTGAACTGACGCGCCTCTACACTGATCAGTCACGTCAAAGAGCGTCAAAACGGCATTTATCATTTGAATTTTTATGATAAAATGGACAGAATACTTAATATGTTCGTGTGGGAACTCGGATTGAAGTATGTTCTGTGTGTAAAACAAGCCGACTGTTAACTGTTAAAGGGGTCATGAATTGAGAAATCAACTTTCCCTTGAGCTTTTGATATATTAAAGGTCATGGTAATATAAGAATATCCTGTAAGTTTCAGAGCTGAAAACTTCCTTGTTAGTCAAAGAAAAGCTTTTATTGACAGCTGGCTCAGCAAACGAGAGATCTCAGAATGTGCGTCCCGTGACATCAGAGTGTGGTGAAACACCGCCTCAACAGAAGAAGACGAACGCCTGATTCTGTAGCCTCACCCACCGACTCGTGCCTGACATGATAAATAACATAGGCCTAAATAGAGCTAAACCGGATCGAACTTCCAAGCAATAAACATACCGCGTAAGCTTCATTCAGATTCCAATATTATGAATGCATGGATGAACTTTATAAGTTTAGTTTAGTTTGTAAATAAGAGACTGGATTTGCAGACAGGATGAGATTACATGAATGAATGAAGCAACACACTTATGTGAGTAAAAATGTTTTTTATATGTGACAGTATTGCATTGTTACAGATCGTTTGATATCTATTGATTGTGTACGTGTCTAACTGAACATAACTTAGCACGCTGTCACAGGCTGGAGAATCCTTTATTTGAGGTGTTGTGCTACGATTCGTGATCACTGCTCAGACTCGGACATGTAACGTTATGGGCCAGGGCTCGCAAAGCCCAATGTCCCAGGGTTATGTGTTTTCCTGATGGGCTACCAAGTGTGTTGTTCACTCTCTCTTGACTTGATATTTGAAGGAAAAATGCAATCGCGGAAGTTTTGATCATGCTTTGATTTGTCTGACTCTGCAGTGAGGCTTGTGTGTGTGTGCGTGTGTGTGTGTGTTAGTGATGCGGTTCGCGGTTATATCCACCGTTCGGGCGGGCCAAGTAATAAAAAAAATAACATTCCAATTAATTGCGGGTGGATGAGAGATAAATCATTGTGTTTGTTTGATAAAGACATTTTGCGAGCTGGGCAAAACTTTCCGGTTGCCATTTCCCCACACGCTTTCAAAACAATCCCTCACGTGTACTCGCGGGGGAACCGAAGCTCATTAAATATGCAAATCTTATCCAATCGTAGCAGTGGGCGTTTACTTCCAAGTCTTCAGTGCGGCACGCCCATAAAAGCCGAGCGTTCCAGAAGAGAGGCTCAAAACCAGGGTAGAAAATAGCCTATTACTTATTCATTATGATGTTTTTGAATGTAAAAACCACGCGAACGTCATAAGTCGACCTCAGACAACAGTATAAAAAAAGCCAGTTCATGACACCTTTAAAGATTGCATTCGGTACACACGTGCACCGTACCAGGAGTCCTGTACCGAAACGGTTCGGTACGAATACATGTACCGTTGCACCCCTACTAAGTAGTATTGAATATTACTAATGTCACATACTATTTAGGATGGATAATATGCACATTGAGATGCAGGCTTACTCAAATGCTTTGTTCCTGAATGAATCAGCTGTTTGAATGAAACGGTTCAATGAATGATTCAATGACTCACTCAATGCTTCGTTCCTGAATGAATCAGCTGTTTAAATGAATCGGTTGAATCTCAATGACTTACTCATTAACAGTGACTTGCTATCCTTTATATGTATTGTTTTGGTCGTTTTTTTTGTTTTGTTTTTGTTTTTGGTCTTTATTTTTTTATTTATTTATTTTTCTAAATTTCTTTATCATTTTAACTTTGTCTTATTTCTATATCTTATGATTGTGGGCGGATATTAGGCTTTGTTGTAAATAGTTAAAATTTAAAATGTCTAATAAATAATCAAAAAAAAAACAAAACAGTGACTTGCTGCCACCTACTGGCGGTTTTAATTTCACATTTAAAGTATCTTTTAATTTTTTTTTAATCATTTCTAAATATCAGTATTCAACGTTTTATGTTTCAAACATCCAAACATTATTTGTGCATGTGTAACCACAGGTTAAACTCATTCATGTCCCTCTGAGCTCATTAAACAGTGTGTAAATGATCTAAATCTACTTCAGATTCTTCTGTTTCCTCTGACCTGCAAATATCAATTTAATTTGATTGGTAACAGACCTATTGTGACTTATTATTAATTAAATTCGATTAAATGTAAGAATTTGGCACAAAAGATGATGCATGCATTTAATGAGGTTAGAAAAAAATGGCTTCATAAAGGTAAAAATCAATTGAAACTTATTGGAAAAGATGATTTCTGTCACTGCTGTGAACTGACCATCAAAAGCTGTATGAGTCTCTGTCCACGGCAGTCCTAAACCTACCAACATAACACACTCAGATATCATTTTTTTGTCAGTCTCGCACACCCCTACAACTAGGGCAGTTTGATTCCTCATGACCCCTTGAAGCTTATGAGCTTACGTTTGTTTTCTTACAGACTGCATTTGTCCATTTCCTCTCTCAGCTTTTACTCTCTCCGTCTCGTTCCGTCAGGTGGACAATAACGTGACCCGTCATCTGGACGGCACTCTGAAGCGGGACGACTGGGATATTCTGATCCTGCATTACCTGGGTCTGGATCACATCGGGCACATCAGCGGCCCGCACAGCTCTCTGATAGGACCCAAGCTCATGGAGATGGACGACGTCATCAAGAAGATTCACACCTCGCTCATATCAAAGGTGTGTTTCTGCTGTTTTAGCTTCTCTTCAGCATCTCAGATCTGTCCGCAGGAAGCGGTGACCCCTCGTGATGCAGTCGCCGTTTGCTATGGTGCATGTTTGCGTTCAGGGCTTTTCTCAAACCCTTGATATTTGCCTTCCTGTCAATCATATGTCAAGTTCTTCTCCTCCACAGTTTTATCAGTAGGCAGTCTTGAAGCGTTTCCTCTTTTACTCGATATCCACCTGATGGAGGATACAATACGTGAAAAAATCCCATAGAGACATGACATTAAAATTGACAATTCTTATGTTTTATTGAATATTGCATTATTATGTTGGCTTGACGAAGCCACAGTATCTCCTCCTAGAGCTTTCAAGCTACAACCACCAAACTCGGCTCAGACCTTCAGACTGCTGTGACTCGGGTCTCTGTGTCTTTTCTAACTGATCGGACTTGTGATTTTCGTTAAACGTACGATCAAAACTACGAAAAGTCCCATAGACTTTCATTGAGGGGGTCAAAACTTAGACAATAAGACTTCTAGAGTATTTAAGCTGTCTGTCACTAGCAAACCTTGACGACTATTCTAGGAAAACATGCTAGCAACATGCTAATCATGTTAACAACATGCTGGCAAAATGTTAAAACATACTAGCTTAACATGCTTAAACATCATGTTACATGTTAGCAAAATGATAATTATGTTTACAGCATGCTAGCAACAGGCTAAAACATACTGTGTTAAATCATGTTAGCAACATGTTATCAAAAAATGCTAATCATGTTAAAAAATGCTAGAAACATGTTAATCATGTTAGCAAAACATGCTAATCATGTTATCAACATGCTAAAGCATGCCAATGTGATAAATCAAGCCCCGCCCTACATTTGTTCTTGTTTGAGAAGCGTTTCACTCAGATATACAGCACAGACGTTTCATGCTGACTTTAAGGATGTGAGTCTTTTTACTTAAGCCTAGCAACCACATAGTAAACCCCTAGCAACTGTACAGAACAGCCTAGATTTATTCTGTAGGTGTAGTAACACTATTTTTTTCAGTCTGTCAGAGTGAGGCTCATTTTTCTCTCTCGTTTTCTTCCAGAAAGTACTGCTTTCTTTTTTAAGGACTAAGCAGTTCTGCTACATTTTGACCCAAATTTAAACGTCCCAGCGCAGCGTTTGGCTGGTTTCAACCAGGGCTATTATAGTTAACTGAAACATTTGTGTTATTTGACGCAATGCTGAAATAAATATAAATATTAGATTAAAAATAATAAAAATTATTAATTAATAATAAGAATTAAAAACTATAAATAAATAACTACAACTGAAATAAAAATAAATTCAACCTAAATAGTAATATTAGAAAAAGATTTTAAAAAAGCACATAACAAAATTACTAAAAATTAAACCAAAATTACAATGAAAACTGAAAACAAAAGCTATCTATCTAAAAAAATATATCGTTCTATCCATCTATCCATCTATCGTTCGTTCTATCCATCTATCGTTCTAACTATCTATCCATCTATCGTTCTATCCATCTATCCATCTATCGTTCTATCCATCTATCCATCTATCGTTCTAACTATCTATCCATCTGTAGTTCTAAACATCTATCCATCTATCGTTCTATCCATCTATCCATCTATCATTCTAACCATCTATCCATCTGTCGTTTTATCCATCTATCGTTCTATCCATCTATCATTCTAACCATCTATCCATCTATCGTTCGTTCTATCCATCTATCGTTTTATCCATCTATCGTTCTATCCATCTATCGCTCTACCAATCTATCCATCTATCGTTCTATCGTTCTATCCATCTATGCATCTATCGTTTTATCCATCTATCCATCTATCGTTCTAACCATCTGTCGTTCTAACCATCTATCCATCTATCGTTTTATCCATCTATCGTTCTAACTATCTATCCATCTATCGTTCTATCATCTATCCATCTATCGTCTTATCCATCTATCGTTCTAACCATCTATCCATCTCGTTCTATCCATCTATCGTTCTAACTATCTATCCATCTGTAGTTCTAAACATCTATCCATCTATCGTTCTATCCATCTATCGTTCTATCCATCTATCGTTCTATCCATCTATCATTTTATCCATCTATCCATCTATCGTTCTATCCATCTATCCATCTGTTTTATCCATCTATCGTTCTATCATCTATCCATCTATCATTCTAACCATCTATCCATCTGTCGTTTTATCCATCTATCGTTCTATCCATCTATCATTCTAACCATCTATCCATCTATCGTTCGTTCTATCCATCTATCGTTTTATCCATCTATCGTTCTATCCATCTATCGCTCTACCAATCTATCCATCTATCGTTCTATCGTTCTATCCATCTATGCATCTATCGTTTTATCCATCTATCCATCTATCGTTCTAACCATCTGTCGTTCTAACCATCTATCCATCTATCGTTTTATCCATCTATCGTTCTAACTATCTATCCATCTATCGTTCTATCATCTATCCATCTATCGTCTTATCCATCTATCGTTCTAACCATCTATCCATCTCGTTCTATCCATCTATCGTTCTAACTATCTATCCATCTATCGTTCTATCCATCTATCGTTCTAACCATCTATCCATCTCGTTCTATCCATCTATCGTTCTAACTATCTATCCATCTGTAGTTCTAAACATCTATCCATCTATCGTTCTATCCATCTATCGTTCTACCAATCTATCCATCTATCGTTCTATCGTTCTATCCATCTGTGCATCTATCGTTTTATCCATCTATCCATCTATCGTTCTAACCATCTGTCGTTCTAACCATCTATCCATCTATCGTTTTATCCATCTATCGTTCTAACTATCTATCCATCTATCGTTCTATCATCTATCCATCTATCGTCTTATCCATCTATCGTTCTAACCATCTATCCATCTCGTTCTATCCATCTATCGTTCTAACTATCTATCCATCTGTAGTTCTAAACATCTATCCATCTATCGTTCTATCCATCTATCGTTCTATCCATCTATCGTTTTATCCATCTATCCATCTATCGTTCTATCCATCTATCCATCTGTTTTATCCATCTATCGTTCTATCATCTATCCATCTATCATTCTAACCATCTATCCATCTGTCGTTTTATCCATCTATCGTTCTATCCATCTATCATTCTAACCATCTATCCATCTATCGTTCGTTCTATCCATCTATCGTTTTATCCATCTATCGTTCTATCCATCTATCGCTCTACCAATCTATCCATCTATCGTTCTATCGTTCTATCCATCTATGCATCTATCGTTTTATCCATCTATCCATCTATCGTTCTAACCATCTGTCGTTCTAACCATCTATCCATCTATCGTTTTATCCATCTATCGTTCTAACTATCTATCCATCTATCGTTCTATCATCTATC
Organism: Coreius guichenoti; assembly: GCA_039654105.1. Lineage (NCBI taxonomy): Eukaryota > Metazoa > Chordata > Actinopteri > Cypriniformes > Gobionidae > Coreius > Coreius guichenoti. The sequence goes on from CM077173.1 coordinate 2,580,596, forward strand.
CATCTATCGTCTTATCCATCTATCGTTCTAACCATCTATCCATCTCGTTCTATCCATCTATCGTTCTAACTATCTATCCATCTGTAGTTCTAAACATCTATCCATCTATCGTTCTATCCATCTATCGTTCTATCCATCTATCCATCTATCGTTTTATCCATCTATCCATCTATCGTTCTATCCATCTATCCATCTGTTTTATCCATCTATCGTTCTATCATCTATCCATCTATCATTCTAACCATCTATCCATCTGTCGTTTTATCCATCTATCGTTCTATCCATCTATCATTCTAACCATCTATCCATCTATCGTTCGTTCTATCCATCTATCGTTTTATCCATCTATCGTTTCATCCATCTATCGTTCTATCCATCTATCGCTCTACCAATCTATCCATCTATCGTTCTATCGTTCTATCCATCTGTGCATCTATCGTTTTATCCATCTATCCATCTATCGTTCTAACCATCTGTCGTTCTAACCATCTATCCATCTATCGTTTTATCCATCTATCGTTCTAACTATCTATCCATCTATCGTTCTATCATCTATCCATCTATCGTCTTATCCATCTATCGTTCTAACCATCTATCCATCTCGTTCTATCCATCTATCGTTCTAACTATCTATCCATCTGTAGTTCTAAACATCTATCCATCTATCGTTCTATCCATCTATCGTTCTATCCATCTATCGTTTTATCCATCTATCCATCTATCGTTCTATCCATCTATCCATCTGTTTTATCCATCTATCGTTCTATCATCTATCCATCTATCATTCTAACCATCTATCCATCTGTCGTTTTATCCATCTATCGTTCTATCCATCTATCATTCTAACCATCTATCCATCTATCGTTCGTTCTATCCATCTATCGTTTTATCCATCTATCGTTCTATCCATCTATCGCTCTACCAATCTATCCATCTATCGTTCTATCGTTCTATCCATCTATGCATCTATCGTTTTATCCATCTATCCATCTATCGTTCTAACCATCTGTCGTTCTAACCATCTATCCATCTATCGTTTTATCCATCTATCGTTCTAACTATCTATCCATCTATCGTTCTATCATCTATCCATCTATCGTCTTATCCATCTATCGTTCTAACCATCTATCCATCTCGTTCTATCCATCTATCGTTCTAACTATCTATCCATCTGTAGTTCTAAACATCTATCCATCTATCGTTCTATCCATCTATCGTTCTATCCATCTATCCATCTATCGTTTTATCCATCTATCCATCTATCGTTCTATCCATCTATCCATCTGTTTTATCCATCTATCGTTCTATCATCTATCCATCTATCATTCTAACCATCTATCCATCTGTCGTTTTATCCATCTATCGTTCTATCCATCTATCATTCTAACCATCTATCCATCTATCGTTCGTTCTATCCATCTATCGTTTTATCCATCTATCGTTTCATCCATCTATCGCTCTACCAATCTATCCATCTATCGTTCTATCCATCTATGCATCTATCGTTTTATCCATCTATCCATCTATCGTTCTATCCATCTGTCGTTCTAACCATCTATCCATCTATCGTTTTATCCATCTATCGTTCTATCTATCCATCTATCGTTCTATCATCTATCCATCTATCGTCTTATCCATCTATCGTTCTAACCATCTATCCATCTCGTTCTATCCATCTATCGTTCTAACTATCTATCCATCTATCGTTCTATCCATCTATCCATCTATCGTTCTAACTATCTATCCATCTGTAGTTCTAAACATCTATCCATCTATCGTTCTATCCATCTATCATTCTAACCATCTATCCATCTGTCGTTTTATCCATCTATCGTTCTATCCATCTATCATTCTAACCATCTATCCATCTGTCGTTTTATCCATCTATCGTTCTATCCATCTATCATTCTAACCATCTATCCATCTATCGTTCGTTCTATCATCTATCGTTCTATCCATCTATGCATCTATCGTTTTATCCATCTATCCATCTATCGTTCTATCCATCTGTCGTTCTAACCATCTATCCATCTATCGTTTTATCCATCTATCGTTCTATCATCTATCCATCTATCGTTCTAACTATCTATCCATCTGTAGTTCTAAACATCTATCCATCTATCGTCTTATCCATCTATCGTTCTAACCATCTATCCATCTCGTTCTATCCATCTATCGTTCTAACTATCTATCCATCTATCGTTCTATCCATCTATCGTTCTATCCATCTATCCATCTATCGTCTTATCCATCTATCGTTCTAACCATCTATCCATCTCGTTCTATCCATCTATCGTTCTAACTATCTATCCATCTGTAGTTCTAAACATCTATCCATCTATCGTTCTATCCATCTATCCATCTGTTTTATCCATCTATCGTTCTATCCATCTATCCATCTATCATTCTAACCATCTATCCATCTGTCGTTTTATCCATCTATCGTTCGTTCTATCCATCTATCGTTTTATCCATCTATCGTTCTATCCATCTATCGCTCTACCAATCTATCCATCTATCGTTCTATCCATCTATGCATCTATCGTTTTATCCATCTATCCATCTATCGTTCTATCCGTCTGTCGTTCTAACCATCTATCCATCTATCGTTTTATCCATCTATCGTTCTAACTATCTATCCATCTATCGTTCTATCATCTATCCATCTATCGTTCTAACCATCTATCCATCTCGTTCTATCCATCTATCGTTCTAACTATCTATCCATCTGTAGTTCTAAACATCTATCCATCTATCGTTCTATCCATCTATCCATCTGTTTTATCCATCTATCGTTCTATCCATCTATCCATCTATCGTCTTATCCATCTATCGTTCTAACCATCTATCCATCTATCGTTCTATCCATCTATCGTTTTATCCATCTATCCATCTATCGTTCTATCCATCTATCCATCTGTCGTTCTAACCATCTATCGTTTTATCCATCTATCGTTCTAACTATCTATCCATCTATAGTTCTAAACATCTATCCATCAATTGTTTTATCCATCTATCCATCTATTGTTCTAACTATCTATCCATCTATAGTTCTAAACATCTATCCATCAATTGTTTTATCCATCTATCGTTCTAACCATCTATCCATCTGTCGTTTTATCCATCTATCGTTCTATCCATCTATCATTCTAACCATCTATCCATCTATCGTTCGTTCTATCATCTATCGTTTTATCCATCTATCGTTCTATCCATCTATCGCTCTACCAATCTATCCATCTATCGTTCTATCGTTCTATCCATCTATGCATCTATCGTTTTATCCATCTATCCATCTATCGTTCTATCCATCTGTCGTTCTAACCATCTATCCATCTATCGTTTTATCCATCTATCGTTCTAACTATCTATCCATCTATCGTTCTATCATCTATCCATCTATCGTCTTATGCATCTATCGTTCTAACCATCTATCCATCTCGTTCTATCCATCTATCGTTCTAACTATCTATCCATCTATCGTTCTATCCATCTATCCATCTATCGTTCTAACTATCTATCCATCTGTAGTTCTAAACATCTATCCATCTGTAGTTCTAAACATCTATCCATCTATCGTTCTATCCATCTATCGTTCTATCCATCTATCCATCTATCGTCTTATCCATCTATCGTTCTAACCATCTATCCATCTCGTTCTATCCATCTATCGTTCTAACTATCTATCCATCTATCGTTCTATCCATCTATCCATCTATCGTTCTAACTATCTATCCATCTGTAGTTCTAAACATCTATCCATCTATCGTTCTATCCATCTATCCATCTGTTTTATCCATCTATCGTTCTATCCATCTATCCATCTATCATTCTAACCATCTATCCATCTGTCGTTTTATCCATCTATCGTTCTATCCATCTATCATTCTAACCATCTATCCATCTATCGTTCGTTCTATCCATCTATCGTTTTATCCATCTATCGTTCTATCCATCTATCGCTCTACCAATCTATCCATCTATCGTTCTATCGTTCTATCCATCTATGCATCTATCGTTTTATCCATCTATCCATCTATCGTTCTATCCATCTGTCGTTCTATCCATCTATCGTTTTATCCATCTATCGTTCTAACTATCTATCCATCTATCGTTCTATCATCTATCCATCTATCGTCTTATCCATCTATCGTTCTAACCATCTATCCATCTCGTTCTATCCATCTATCGTTCTATCCATCTATCCATCTATCGTTCTAACTATCTATCCATCTGTAGTTCTAAACATCTATCCATCTATCGTTCTATCCATCTATCCATCTGTTTTATCCATCTATCGTTCTATCCATCTATCCATCTATCATTCTAACCATCTATCCATCTGTCGTTTTATCCATCTATCGTTCGTTCTATCCATCTATCGTTTTATCCATCTATCGTTCTATCCATCTATCGCTCTACCAATCTATCCATCTATCGTTCTATCCATCTATGCATCTATCGTTTTATCCATCTATCCATCTATCGTTCTATCCGTCTGTCGTTCTAACCATCTATCCATCTATCGTTTTATCCATCTATCGTTCTATCCATCTATCGTTCTAACTATCTATCCATCTATCGTTCTATCATCTATCCATCTATCGTTCTAACCATCTATCCATCTCGTTCTATCCATCTATCGTTCTAACTATCTATCCATCTGTAGTTCTAAACATCTATCCATCTATCGTTCTATCCATCTATCCATCTGTTTTATCCATCTATCGTTCTATCCATCTATCCATCTATCGTCTTATCCATCTATCGTTCTAACCATCTATCCATCTATCGTTCTATCCATCTATCGTTTTATCCATCTATCCATCTATCGTTCTATCCATCTATCCATCTGTCGTTCTAACCATCTATCGTTTTATCCATCTATCGTTCTAACTATCTATCCATCTATAGTTCTAAACATCTATCCATCAATTGTTTTATCCATCTATCCATCTATTGTTCTAACTATCTATCCATCTATAGTTCTAAACATCTATCCATCAATTGTTTTATCCATCTATCGTTCTAACCATCTATCCATCTGTCGTTTTATCCATCTATCGTTCTATCCATCTATCATTCTAACCATCTATCCATCTATCGTTCGTTCTATCATCTATCGTTTTATCCATCTATCGTTCTATCCATCTATCGCTCTACCAATCTATCCATCTATCGTTCTATCGTTCTATCCATCTATGCATCTATCGTTTTATCCATCTATCCATCTATCGTTCTATCCATCTGTCGTTCTAACCATCTATCCATCTATCGTTTTATCCATCTATCGTTCTAACTATCTATCCATCTATCGTTCTATCATCTATCCATCTATCGTCTTATGCATCTATCGTTCTAACCATCTATCCATCTCGTTCTATCCATCTATCGTTCTAACTATCTATCCATCTATCGTTCTATCCATCTATCCATCTATCGTTCTAACTATCTATCCATCTGTAGTTCTAAACATCTATCCATCTATAGTTCTAAACATCTATCCATCTATCGTTCTATCCATCTATCGTTCTATCCATCTATCCATCTATCGTCTTATCCATCTATCGTTCTAACCATCTATCCATCTCGTTCTATCCATCTATCGTTCTAACTATCTATCCATCTATCGTTCTATCCATCTATCCATCTATCGTTCTAACTATCTATCCATCTGTAGTTCTAAACATCTATCCATCTATCGTTCTATCCATCTATCCATCTGTTTTATCCATCTATCGTTCTATCCATCTATCCATCTATCATTCTAACCATCTATCCATCTGTCGTTTTATCCATCTATCGTTCTATCCATCTATCATTCTAACCATCTATCCATCTATCGTTCGTTCTATCCATCTATCGTTTTATCCATCTATCGTTCTATCCATCTATCGCTCTACCAATCTATCCATCTATCGTTCTATCGTTCTATCCATCTATGCATCTATCGTTTTATCCATCTATCCATCTATCGTTCTATCCATCTGTCGTTCTAACCATCTATCCATCTATCGTTTTATCCATCTATCGTTCTAACTATCTATCCATCTATCGTTCTATCATCTATCCATCTATCGTCTTATCCATCTATCGTTCTAACCATCTATCCATCTCGTTCTATCCATCTATCGTTCTAGCTATCTATCCATCTATCGTTCTATCCATCTATCGTTCTATCCATCTATCCATCTATCCATCTATCGTTCTATCCATCTATCCATCTGTTTTATCCATCTATCGTTCTATCCATCTATCCATCTATCGTTCTATCCATCTATCCATCTGTCGTTCTAACCATCTATCGTTTTATCCATCTATCGTTCTAACTATATATCCATCTATAGTTCTAAACATCTATCCGTCTATTGTTTTATCCATCTATCCATCTATCGTTCTAACTATCTATCCATCTATAGTTCTAAACATCTATCCATCTATCGTTCTATCTATCCATCTATCGTTCTAAACATCTATCCATCTATCGTTCTATCCATCTATCCATCTATTGTTTTATCCATCTATCGTTCTATCCATCTATCCATCTATCGTCTTATCCATCTATCGTTCTAAACATCTATCCATCTATCATTCTAAACATCTATCCATCTATCGTTCTATCCATCTATCCATCTATTGTTTTATCCATCTATCGTTCTATCCATCTATCCATCTATTGTCTTATCCATCTATCGTTCTAACCATCTATCCATCTCGTTCTATCCATCTATCGTTCTATCATCTATCGTTCTATCCATCTATCCATCTATCGTTCTATCATCTATCCGTCTATCGTTCTATCCATCTATCGTTCTATCCATCTATCCATCTGTCGTTTTATCCATCTATCCATCTATCGTTCTATCCATCTATCGTTCTATCCATCTATCGTTCTATCCATCTATCCATCTATCGTTCTATCCATCTATCCATCTATCGTTCTAACTATCTATCCATCTATCCATCTGTCGTTTTATCCATCTATCATCTATCGTTCTATCCATCTATCGTTCTATCCATCTATCCATCTATCGTTCTATCCATCTATCGTTCTATCCATCTATCCATCTATCGTTCTAACTATCTATCCATCTATCCATCTGTCGTTTTATCCATCTATCGTTCTATCCATCTATCGTTCTATCCATCTATCCATCTATCGTTCTATCCATCTATCCATCTATCGTTCTATCCATCTATCCATCTGTAGTTCTAAACATCTATCCATCTATCGTTCTATCATCTATCCATCTGTTTTATCCATCTATCGTTCTATCTTCTATCCATCTATCGTCTTATCCATCTATCGTTCTATCCATCTATCGTTCTATCTTCTATCCATCTATCGTCTTATCCATCTATCGTTCTATCCATCTATCCATCTATCGTTCTATCCATCTATCGTTCTAAACATCTATCCATCTATCGTTCTATCATCTATCCATCTGTTTTATCCATCTATCGTTCTATCTTCTATCCATCTATCGTCTTATCCATCTATCGTTCTATCCATCTATCCATCTATCGTTCTATCCATCTATCCATCTATCGTTCTGTCCATCTATCCATCTGTAGTTCTAAACATCTATCCATCTATCGTTCTATCTTCTATCCATCTATCGTCTTATCCATCTATCGTTCTATCCATCTATCCATCTATTGTTTTATCCATCTATCGTTCTATCCATCTATCCATCTATCGTCTTATCCATCTATCGTTCTAACCATCTATCCGTCTATCGTTCTATCCATCTATCGTTCTATCCATCTATCCATCTATCGTTTTATCCATCTATCTATCTATCGTTCTATCCATCTATCGTTCTATCCATCTATCCATCTATCGTTTTATCCATCTATCCATCTATCGTTCTATCCATCATCGTTCTATCATCTATCGTTCTATTCATCTATCGTTCTATCCATCTATCCATCTATCATCTATCCATCTGTTTTATCCATCTATTGTTCTATCTATCTATCCATCTATCATCTATCCATCTGTTTTATCCATCTATCGTTCTATCTATCCATCTATCGTCTTATCCATCTATCGTTCTATCCATCTATCATTCTATCCATCTATCGTTCTGTCCGTCTATCGTTCTATCCATCTATTGTTCGTTCTGTCCATCTATCGTTCGTTCTATCCATCTATCGTTCTATCCATCTATCAATCTATCCATCTATCGTTCTATCCATCTATCAATCTATCCATCTATCAATCTATCCATCTATCGTTCTATCCATCTATCGTTCTGTCCATCTATTCTATCCATCTATCGTTCTATCCATCTATCGTTCTATCCATCTATCGTTCTATCCATCTATCGTTCTATCCATCTATTCTATCCATCTATCAATCTATCAATTTATCGTTCTATTCATCTATCCATCTAAAATTTGTGAAAAAAAATCCATCTATTATTTATGAAAAGCTAAAAGTAAAAATATTAATAAAAACTATAATACTAAAATAACACTGGTTTCAGACCTCCACAGAAATCTCTCTGTCTATGTTTGCTCTTTATTTTTTTTAAAACTAAATAAAGTTTGGTTGATTTTTATTTATTTATTTTATTTAATTTTTTTGGCCGATTAACAGATGATGTTAATCTCAGTGATATTTTACTGTAGAAATAGGCCAAACAGTGGGGCGTTCACATTACAGAGCTCATAGTTGCCATGGAAACACTCATATGAGACCTTAAAAACTTTCCAGACACATCCGTCACTTTCATTTCCGTCATAAAAGTTCAATAATTAGACCAAAGGCATCATTATGACAGCGATGAATATAACAGTGCACATTCTTAGTGGAAGACACTTTTTGTCTTCTTCCTCATCTGTAGTTCACGTCAGCTCACTTCAGGACGTTTGCTTTCCGGCAGCGACTCTGCTCTGGGTAATTACCTAATTGTGTAATTATGCACATTGTGCTATTTCGCTGTGTGACATTCACCCTGAATGATTTGCAGAATTACCGTTAGCCTAGTTTGGCACAAGTTTCTTTTGGTCTTAAAGGTGTTTTTATGCACTGGCTGCAGTTTTCCTGTTTGAACATTGATTATTTCCTCATATTCTCCATTGTTGCAGCTCGTCTCTTCCCAGTCTGTCAGTAACGCTCTGTTTAGTTCCTGTCTCTATGAAGCCCCTCCTTCTGAAAAGCACAATGTGCTCTGATTGGTCGGCTGGAGCAGTGTGTTGTGATTGGTCGAGTGTTTGGGAAATGTCCCGCCCCTTACCATAACACCAGTTTCAACACACTACTAACTAACTCAACCAGGCCCCGCCCCTTTATTCTGCATATGAATTATTAAATGAGGAATATTGTGACGTGTTTGTTCCCAGAAGAAAACTCAAGACTACAATGGAGGCGTTTCAGGGAGTTCAGAAACACTGACACTGATATAGAGAAGAACTCCTGCTGGAGGGACGCTTTTATGATCAAACAGCAACATTACACACTAAAGAGAGATGAAATGCACACACCTTTTTTTTTCTGCCACGAGGCCTAAACACGCCTGTAGATTGGTGACATCTGTATAACCAGCTGTGTCCTACTTTAGCCCCACCCCCCCACATTATAATATCTGCATGCGAGATCTGTTTCCTCTGCAGGTGAGAGAGTTTAACTCCCTACAGGACCAGAGGAACACAGAGGAACCCTGCAGTGACACATCCAGCACTCATTAATCATCAGAGATCTTACACAGGAGCCGTTAATGCAGGCTATTCAGAGCGCTGCCTTAAGTGACAATGAGTTTGAGAGCATTATAAAACGGTGTGTCAGTAACATCTACAGCAAAATTACTTTCATGAAAATCACATTTACCCTGATCTTTTGTGGTAAAATGGCTCAATGTACTATGAAAACATAAAAAGAGCATTTATAGGAAGTAATAGGTACTACAATTGAATTTACTCCACAAGCGTTAAAAAGTACGTTCTGTATAATACAGGGCGAGAGCAGTAGCACTGGTGTCACTAAGTTCTGTGATGGTGATGGAGATGGAGGCACCAGCTCCTGATTTGGTGGCCAGGGGGAGATTTTGGTGGCACTACCTTAATCATAAAGGTAATTTAATCATATTGTTGTTGTTTTGCATTAATTAGGGCAGTTACTGATAATATTACATGCTTACTTATTATAAATTTGAAAGTAAAGCACATGTAAATATTCTACTCTTGTTAAATGAATTGTTCCTCTATAGTCTCACACTGAACTGACCGACGGCTTCAGTGATTATAAAAGGAGCGCTCTTTACTTGCTTTCTGTGTAATTCAGTCACAATTTGAAGCAAAGTTTTTGTTTTTCATGAGACTTTGTGACTTTTCCTACTTTCCCATATATTAAGTGGAAATGGCTAATAAGCCAATAAGTGCTCCTCTGCTGCCATCTACTGGTTATAGCTGTATTTGTCTTTTTTTAAATAAAAGCGTTTGTTTCCCTACATCTTTTAACTTTTTTAGTTTTACAAACCACCACATTAAAAATAACATTAACATTGGATAATATTTAAAGCTTTGAAGTGTTGGGAAAATGTGAAGCACTTTAAAAAGTCCTTGAAACGTTCTTGAATTTCACTCTGAAAAGTTTGCATGAGCCCTGAGATGAATGATGTAAAAACATTGGACTATTTCTGCGACCATGGTTACAGTTAGTGTTACTACATTAAATCCATGGTGAATGTTGGTGATTTTTTTGTGGACTGGAGAACCATCAATCATTCTATCATCCATCCATCCATCCATCCCTCTTAAAAATGTTACGTGAATAAGAGGTTAGTCTTAAAGTTGTGTTATCAATGGCTAGTTTAAATATAATGGTCAAAAAGAGTTATGTAAATAGTCATGGAATCTAAATAATGTATAACTAACTTTTATAAGTGGAAAAGAAATGATTAATAAAAACAATAAGCAGTGAAAATGTATGAAGAGACTCAGCTAGTGCTATTGATTTTTATGAACCGTGTCCATTTCTCTTACTCTTGTGATCGAGGTTTCCTCTTAATGATTCCACTTCCTGTTTACTGGCCGTAATTGGGTGTACTGGGCTGGCATGTACATTTTCAAGGTTCGGAGGAAACATTCAGAGGTGCTTTTGAATGTTGTCTTGCTCATCTTGGAAGCTCAACTACAGCGTGAAATGATGTCTGGGAATATAGTTTCCTGCTATCAGCTTTTCTTGCCTTAAAACCTGAGTTTCTGTACCCTAGTTGAATAGGAAATTGATTTCTGCCTGATATCTGTGTGAATCGTGCTCATTGTGGCATTATATGCACGTAACAGAGGGAAGAGGAGGAGAGTTAGTGAGAGCGAGAGGAAATGAACGTGTGAGATGAATTTGGTGTCAGATTTTGAGGGATTCCCTGGAGGGCCGTATGTCGAGTCGGATGTTTTGTACTGCTGACGGCACAGTTATAATCATTGATATGATTGAGTGCATATCAGTGTCTCATACTGGATTTGGGTTCATATGCCAACCAGTTCAAACCTTCATAATTGGTCCAAACTACATACACATAGTATTGTTTGCAGTTTAATGCAAGGCTTATCAATAACAGATATGTTTGAAGCCATTTTGGGCCAATTGACCATTGCTGTTTGTCACTAAATTGTGTGATTTGTTGATTATGATTATGTTTTTATACCTTTCATATGTGGGCTTCTGTGATGTATTGAACCTTTCTTGTTCAATATTGTTCACCAAGGTGAAGTCATTTACTGTAGTTGGACATGATTTGCTTGCAAAAATAATTAGTGATACTGTTGTAATTTATTAATCTTTGTAACTTTGTAACGTTAACAAATCTATTGCTCACTGTTAATGTTAATGCATTAACTACCGTTAACTAATGGGACCTTATTGTGAAGTGTTACCATATTATCTGTAATTATTGCAGTGGTTATTGCATCTTTTATTTTTGTAATTTTGTATATTTATATTATATTATTTATATTTATTTTTTTGTTTTGGTGGACCCAGTGAAAATATATTGACAGGGTCAAATCTGTAATTTTATCTATTATCTGTAGTAGTAGTAGTAGTAGTAATAATAATAATAATAATAATAATAATATTTTATCTTTATGGTCAGTAATGATGTAATGATTAAGTTTCACAAACCAAAAGCACTGATTTTATTTTAGTTTTATTATAGTTTTATTAATAATTTAAATTAGCTTTTATTTTTATAGTTTTAGTTTTCATGTTAATTTTTATTTTTGTCGTTTCGTTATGTACTTTTGTCATTTTATTTATACTTTTTTTTAAATGGCTTTAAATTTAGGTTTAATTTATTTTTATTTCAGTTTTAATTTTAGTTAGGTTTAGTTTTCCAGTTAATAATTTTAGTGCTTTAGTGCATTTATATTTTTTGTTTACTTTAAGTTTTTCAAATAATATTTATATTTTGTTCAATTTCAATTTAAAATGTTTTTAAAAGTTTTATTTAGTTAATGATAATAACACTGTGCAGGGCTCGAAATTAACTTTTTTTTTTTGTGTGTGTGTGTGTGTGTGTGTGTGTGTGTGTGTCATGTGCAAATAAATCATTCAATTGTCAGAATAAAAAAGTTGCTTGTCTGGAAAAAATAGTATTTTTGTGTTATAAATATAATTTATTCTGAAGCAATATTCTCACCAGTGTTCTATCATAGCCTATTTAAGTCTGCATATTTGTGATATTTACCCTGAGGGCTTTTTTTTACCTTTTATAAATGGCATTTTCCCCTAATCTTATTAAATGTATGCTTCATCTTTCATTTTAAATTATTAAATTTGATCAATAAATTAGAATAATAATACACTATAGGGCTGTTGCCAATCAAATTAAATAATTTACACTGAAAAATTACAATTGCATCGAATAATGTTATGATATTGTTTTAAATATATTTTGAATATACAAATAAGAAATGTTGGAAAGAATGATACTTTAAACATGACACTAAACCGCCAGTAGGTGGCGCAGTGACCGTCTTAATGAGTGAGTCATTCATTCAAACGATTCGTTCAAACGGCTGATTCATTCAAGAATGAGGCAGTTGTTTATGAATGAGTCATTGAATCTTTGACTCAACCGATTCTGAATCATTCATTAATGGAACAGTGTTGCGGTGGTTCTGCTGTGATCTTTGTTTGGAACTATTTTCGCTGCTGAAACAGAACAAAAACAGTCAATATTGCGTCTAAAGTGTAAGTGACTTGATTTAAACTGTTTATTGAACTGTTTTATGAAATCAATGTCACGTTTTTAACCTTTGTGTGTGATGCTGCGCTGATTTGTTTTGATTTCTCCTCAACAGCGCAACCTTACTGTCAGTAACATTACAGTGCGTACATTATTATCCACCATCAATCGCCACTTACACTAAATTAAATAAAATCAGAATCATTCTCATGTTTTGGTGATTGCTTAGCTATTTTTTAATCGTTTTAATCTGGCTCTTTCACTTAAAAAAAAAAAAACATTTCTCTTCTTCAGCTCTTTACATTTTGCGCGCTAGTTAGCTCCCTGTCACGTGACAGTTGCCTAAAGTCTGCTTTAAAGTGAAGAGTGTAAAGATGAAGTTTAATTGGTTATTTATAGAACGGTGGATCATCACTGTATTCGCTCACAGCGGGCACATTTTTTATTTTTTTTATTCAGTGGTGTAAACAAGCTTCCATATAACCCTGACCTAAAGTACACGAAACAGTTCAGTGAGTGAGTCATATTGTCAGTTCATTCAGTGATTGATTCGTCAGACTGAATCACACCCATAACTCATAGGTTCATGTCTTCTTTCATTGTTTGAAAGGTTAATTTTGGACCCTGCTGGGCTGGCACACATTGTGTTCTCTTACTCCTACTTCTCTTTCTGTCCTCCCTCTATCTCTCATTACCTGTGAACACATTGTGCAGGTCTTCCTCCCGTGAGATCAGTGGGTCAGTTCTTCTCCTCTGCTTTTCTTTTAACCAGCACGTTTTCTTTCGATCTGCTCCACATAAGTGGCTGGTAATTTTTCATCCATGTTGAAGCAGAGGAACAGGCCGTCAGAAGCAGTGCCCTCCAAAGGCCTTGACACGGTTAATCGTTAAAAGATCGCAATCTCAATTCAAACACCCACGCGATCTCATTCCTAAATGACAGCGATTCAGCTCTGTCTATTAAACCTTTGACAAGTAGCCTATGATCACAGCAAACATTCAGATCTGTGTTGGTGCTGCCGCTGATCCAGAGAGAACAACTGTCATGAAACCGCTTCACAAACAGTCTTTCAACCACACAGTGTTGTTATTTCTGTCTTACAAATATTCATATTATCACAGCTGGGATAAAAGTTTATAGCTCTGATATAAACACTGATGTCTATGGTAGTGACCAAAATAGAGCAAATCACCTTTTCAAAGTAACTTCAAATAACAATTGTATCATTACAGCGTTACACCAGTAGGTGGCGACAAGTGACTGTTAAAAAATATATTTGTCATTCAATCATTCATTCAAGAGATTTGTTCAAAAACGCTGATTCATCCAGTAATGAAGCGAGTGAAGTCTTTATGAGTGAGTCATTGAATCATTCACTCAAGAGATTCGTTCAAAAACGCAGATTCATCCAGTACTGAAACAAGTGAACTCTTTATGACTGAGTGACTGAATCATTCATTCAACAGATTCATTCAGAAATGTTGGTTCATCCAGTAATGAAGCAAGTCTTTATGAGTGAGTCATTGAATCATTCATTCAACAGATTCGTTCAGAAATGTTGGTTCATCCAGTAATGAAGCAAGTCTTTATGAGTGAGTCATTGAATCATTCATTCAACAGATTCGTTCAGAAATGCTGATTCATCCAGTAATGAAGCAAGTAAAGTCTTTATTAGTGAGTCATTGAATCATTCATTCAACAGATTCGTTCAAAAACGCAGATTCATCCAGTAATGAAGCAAGTGAAGTCTTTGAGTGAGTGACTGAATCATTCATTCAACAGATTCGTTCAGAAATGCTGATTCATCCAGTAATGAAGCAAGTGAAGTCTTTATGAGTAAGTCATTCAATCATTCACTCAAGAGATTCGCTCAAACGCTAAATCATCCAGTAATGAAACAAGTCTTTATGAGTGAGTCATTGAATCATTCATTCACTCGAGATTCGCTCAAAAACGCTGATTCATCCAGTAATGAAACAAATTAAGTCTTTATGAGTGAGTCATTGAATCATTCACTCGAGATTCGCTCAAAAACGCAGATTCATCCAGTAATGAAGCAAGTGAATTCTTAATGAGTGAGTCATTGAATCATAAATAGACTGCAGCAATTAACAATTTGTCCGAACCTTTAGTAAATTACGTGTTATTTTGTTTAGACGTCTATTCGGAATCATGATTTCTGTTAAAATAAATAAATAAATGTGATTCTTAAGTTATCCAGAATCGTGCAGCCCTAGTTTTTAGTGTATAAGACATGGTACATGCAAACAGTTTCTGTTCACCGTATCAACTCTACTGCTGCCTCCATAACTCCTTACATACTGTTGTCATTTTTTTTAAGAATGGCAAAGGATCATGGGAAAATGACCCATCAGCATAAGTGCAGCCTTTAGATCCTCCAATAATAGTTAAAGCAGTGATTTTGACAGTCTTGAGATGAACTCAGTCTGTTGATCCAGGTCATAACTGCATCTCTGAATCTCTGCCGTATAGGCCACATGAGCACTGCAGAGTCTCAGTAATGAACTGCGGAAACTACTTCTCCTGCAATTACTGTACAGTAAATATGGACTGAAGCTTGTGAGGTTCACAAAGGACACTAAAGCAGCATAAAATTATATTAAAGTCCATATTTAAACTTTCTAACCAATCACTCCAACTTGTGCAGATCAGTTTTGTGAACTGTATATCAAATGATTCAATCTCAAAAGAATGACTCATTCACAAATTGCCCATTTCTATTTCACTTATTGACTTGTGAACCAAAGCGGATGTCAAGACGTCCAGCGGTTTACCTCTTTAGTGGCTCTTCCGTGACTTCCTGTTGTGATGGGATGTTTGTTTTTCATTGGTGGCCTGAACTGACAGTCTCAGTTTAGAAACAATAAAAACTAATGAGATTTCTCACATATTTCTTGGTTTTCTTTTTCGTATATTTTTTGTATCTTTTAGTATGTTTTCATATTTTTCATAACACCATGCCAGTGTTTCTTGCAGATCCTGTTTTTGCAAAAAAAAAAAGTAACATATTGCATATTTGCATATTTTTTTAACAATAGTTAATGTGTTGGGTATCTTAACATATCCTAACAACGAGCATTCATTTACAGTGTTTATTCATTTCTGTTCATTTTAATTTCTAAATATACTAATACAATTATTAAAATGAACATTTCAAGTTGTGTAAATTAATTTATAATTTTATAATAAAATTTAAAATACATTTCAAATAAAATGTATATTTATTATAATTATTATTATTATTATAAAATGTATATAATTTTAAAATATAATATTATTATTATTATTATTATTATTATATTATTATATTATTATAGATCATTGTACAGGTGAGATGTTGTTCCTGCTTTGGCATTTCGGCCTGTCACACCTCCGCCGGTGCCATTAGGTCAGCTGCAGGGTCGTCAGCTGGAGGCCGCCGTTCACTGATGTTTCGCCCCCTATACCAGTACATCTCCCGGCGGGAGGGCAGTGGCAGGTAGGGGACGTCCCCCCGCCACCCCCTGCAACTGCCTTTACTGGGGTGTTGGCCCCCAACCGTTGTGTTTCCTCCGGAGCCACAGCCAGTAGCTCGCTTTCTCGGCCTCCTCTCCCAGCTCCTTTATGGCTTTGCGCAGGTTTGACCCCACCACTCCTGCACCATGGAGCAGTTGGACTGTTGTTCTGCCCACAGAGCCCTGGCACCCGACCTCCCCTGGGTAGACCCTGTCTCTCCAACCCAACTCTTGGTACTCCGCTGCCAGCTCGGAGTACTTGAGATGCTTCCTTTCGTGGGCTGCTGTCATGCCCTCTTCCCAGGGGATGGTAAGTTCAATGAGGAGGACCCTCTCTTCCACCGTGGACCACATGACGATGTCTGGCTGGAGGGTAGTTGTCGCAATCTCTCTTGGGAAGACCAACTTCTTCCTGAGGTCTGCCAACATCTGCCACTCTTTGCCGGGTGTGAGCATGGCGTTCCTCTTCTGAGCAGGAGGTTGGAGCATGCTACCAGACTTGACAAACCCTGCCAGGAAAGGCTTTGCTGCTGCTGGTGTGCGATTTGCTGCTACCCTTCAGCTCTCCAGGACTTGATCATGGAGCCACCTGAAGCGTCCCTGGGTCAGCGCCACTTTGCACCCTGATAATATGTGCTGGAGGCTTGCCTTGATGTTGCCACACAGGGGACAGCCTACCTCGTCTCCAAACCACTGGGTGAGGTTCCGGGGGCATGGGAGGGTGTCATAGGTCGCCCTTAACAGGAAGCTGAGCCTGGATTGTGGCATCCTCCAGATGTCTGCCCAGGTGATGCGCCTGTTCACAGTCACGTCCCATCGTGTCCAGGCTCCTTGACTGCCCTGGGATATTGCCTTTACGTGGAAGCGCTCCTGCTCCAGCCTGGTGACTTCATCCACCACCATATCTTCTGCTGCCTCTTGGTGGCTTTAAACCAGAGGTGCTGTGGTGCTCCCCAGCCTAGTCTGGACTAACCCCATCACCTCTCTATGTTGCAGAATGGAGATAGCATGCTCTACCTCAGCTTGCGCCTTCCATTTACGGCCTGTGCGGATGAGGACTTTTGCACTTCGTATAAGTGGGTCCGCTGAGTCCTTCAGCTCCAGTACAAGGTGTGCCTTCTCTTGCTTGTACCCTAGGCTGATGGATTTGATGGGGAGCTCCAGCATGTTCCGGCCGAAAATATATACTTATTACAAATTGTCATTTTATACAATCACATTCACTTATGTTTTTTATGAAATTATCATATTATTATTATTATTATTATCATTATTATTATTATTATTATTAAATTATATACTATATAATTATAAAATAAATTCTTATTGCATTATAATAAAATATCAGTTTTATTATTAGAAATTTTCATTTATGTAATCACATTCACTGATCATGTTCTTAATATTAAGACATTATAATGTTAAAACTATATAAAAACTTTGTAAAAATAATTGTTGTTGTTGTTGTTATTGTTGTTATTATTATTATTATTATTATTATTATTAGTGCTGTCAAATCGATGAATCACATCCAAAATAAGAGTTTGTGTTTACATAATGTGTGTGTACTGTACATAATTATGTATATAAATACACACACATGCATATATATTTAAGGATTTCTTTTAATATTTATATATAAATTATTTATATTTAAAAAAAAAATGTGTGTGTGTATATATATATATATATATATATATATATATATATAGTGTGTGTGTGTGTGTGTATGTATGTGTGTATATATATATATATATATATATATATATATATATATATATATATATATATACACACATGCAAATATTTCTTAAATATATACGTGTGTGTGTATTTATATACACATAATAATTATACACAGTACACACATATATTTATGTAAGCACAAACTCTTATTTTGGATGTGATTAATCGATTTGACAGCACTAATAATTATGTATTTTATATATTTATATAAAAACTAAATTATTGTTATTATATTATTATTATTATTATTATTATTATCATTATTGCTATTGAATTATAATAACATATACATTTTATTGTTAGAAATTGTCATTCAATCACATTCACTCATGTTCTTATTATGATCATCTATTAAAACTCTATGTAAGTATATGTATCTTTAAAAACAGTAGGTCGGTAA
This sequence comes from Coreius guichenoti, assembly GCA_039654105.1. Taxonomy (NCBI): domain Eukaryota; kingdom Metazoa; phylum Chordata; class Actinopteri; order Cypriniformes; family Gobionidae; genus Coreius; species Coreius guichenoti. The sequence continues at coordinate 2,599,454 of CM077173.1, forward strand.
ATGGGTTTGGAGATTGATTGATTCATTAAAAGCCTGGCCTCATTTGATTGTGAGTCTGTCTGTATCTGTCAAGCAGTGAGAACAACGCAGCAGAGATCTGTAGTCTTTCTTCATGCTGTGTTTCTGTCCGACTCCGACTCTAGGGCAGCTTCTTTAGCCGCGTGACGCGCACATTTCCTAGGTTTGTTGTAGTTGTGCGGTTCTGCATCATGTATTCCCTCACTCCTCAAACAGCCTCGGAGATGAACACTGATTCATTTCTCTCCATCGCTTTGTGTCCGTGCGGTTTCAGATTTCAGATCAGGTCTTCATCCGCCTGGTCTCTCCTGCTCTCCAGGGCCGTTCGGTGTCTTTCTTCTGAGCTTGTTCGCCTGAAGTGGGAGTTTGGATCATATCCTGTTATTCCCACTAAAACCGATACATGTCATATAAATTACAACACTTTGTAGAATCTGAATATAATGGTACGCTTTAATTTCCCGTCCTCCTTTTCCAAGACGATATCCCTGCTCTGGAGTTAGGCCAGGAAGATTTGTCTGCTAAACGCAGTTACCTGACAAATAGAAATGGTAAAATCGCGAACCTGACTCTCCGTTTTTCTTCCACTCCAGATAGGGGTGATTCAGGTTATATATATTTTTTTATTTTATTTTCTTAGGAAATATTTTAATTCCATTTCTGTGTAAAGCACTTTGAATTGCCACTGTGTATGAAATGTGCTGTATAAATAAACTTGCCTTGCCTGCTGTGAAGACGAGATTTGAGACTGTAAATTGGGCCACGGATTTCTTCTGTCTGTACTCGGTGTAATTACATGCAGATCTCTCATTCACCTCGTTCCAGAGAGGAAGTGGTCATGTTTACTGTTAGAGGATTGTATAATTCCTACCTGAGCAAGCTCATCTTCCTGGCATGAATACTGCTGCGTTGCAGAGACCTTGGACGATTGGCTGTCTTTAAATTGAGATTGAATATTAATGGACGGCTTTGAAAGTCAGTTATTGAAGTGAGCGAGCGCTCGCCGTGACCTGTGCTCCTCGTCTGGCTTCTTTCTCAGATGCCATGTACAGTAAAATACTCTTCACAGTCTCTTTAACACGATAACAGTGCCCCAGAGCATCATGGGTAAAGGACAGGATTTCACTGGAAGTGAAGCCTTCATCAGTAGATCATCTTTAGTTCAGCAACTTTAGTTCAGTGACATTAATGCATTGGGTATCACAGCATGAACTAACAATGAGCAATACTTTGATTTCTACATATACTAATACTTTTTTAACACAAGTTGTTTAAATTAATTTGTCATAATAATAATAATAATAATAATAATAAATTATATATTTTACATATACTAAGATATTTTTAAGTTCAAGTGGTATAAATGTATGATAATGTTTATATATTATATTATTGTTAATAATAATAATAATAATAATAATAATTAATTATTGTAGTTAATATTAATACTAATAGCCAATATTAATACCAATACATTAACATTTCAAGTTGTATAAATTAATATATGATGGTGATTATGATGGTAATAATAAATAATAATAATAATAATAATAATAATAATAATAATAATAATAATAAATATCAATTATAGTTGTTATACTAATAGCTAGCATTAATAAGAAATTATATTTTTAACATATACTAATATATATTTAACATTTTACGTTGTATAAATTAATATATGATGGTGATTATGATGGTAATAATAATTAATAATAATAATAATAATAATAATATTAATTAGTTATTTATTATTACTTTTTACATATACCAATACATTTTTAACATTTCAAGTCGTATACATGACTTTATGGTGATTATGATGGTAACAATAATACATATTAATTATAGTAGTTATTAATACTAATAGCTAGCATTAATAATAAATTATATTTTTAACATATACTAATACATTTTTAACATTTCACATACAGATTAATGTAAAATAATAATAATAATAATAAGCTTTAATAATAAATATCAATTATAGTTATACTAATAGCTAGCATTAATAAGAAAGAAATTATATATTTTTTACATATACTAATACATTTTTAACATTTTAAGTCGTATACATTAATTTAAAATAATAATAATAATAATAATAATAATCATTAATACTAATAAAATGTATTATTGTAGTTAATAATACTAATAGCTAATATTAATCAGAAAAATTTATTTATTTATTTTTATTTATTATAACTTTTTATTATTAATGTTATATTTAACATAGACTAATACATTTTAACATTTCAAGTTGTACACATTAATGTATAATAATAATAATAATAAGCTTTAATAATGATATTAAATATATATTAAATATGAATTATAGTAGTTAATAATACTAATAGCTAGCATTAAGTTATTTTTAACATATACTAATACATTTATAACATTTCAAGTTGTACACATTAATGTAAAAAAAATAAGCTTTAATAATTGTTAATAATATTAAATATTAATTATAGTAGTTAATAATACTATATATCTTTTACATTTACCAGTACAGTTCAAGTTCTATAATTTATGATGGTAATAATAATAATAATAATAATAATAATAATAATGGTTGTTGTTATTATTATTATTATTATTATTAGCTATTATTTCATGTTTAGAATAAATATTGTTATTACATGAATTAGTGACCAATAGGATATGTTTGTCAGTCAGTGTTAACAGCCGTGAGTGTGTGACGGAGAAGAGCAGCGTGATCATTCTTCAGAAGCTGTTTGACGGATGAAGGGATGAAGGGTAAACGAGGGCTGAGTCTTTCTCTTCCGCTCATATCAGCACAAAGACTCCACCACTTATTCTCCCTGGTTCTCCTCTTTAATTAAAAAGGGCCAGTACTGAGGAATCTCCTGAGAGAAAGCGACTTCCTGCATATTTAAAGTTTGATGAGTCGCTGAAAGAGCCAAAAGAGCCGCCAGACGGGTTCACTTTCTGTGGAAACTCTGCTCAACCCGTTCGCTGCGTCCCCTCGGCTGTTTCTGCACTGTTCTGTCTTTTCTCTCTCTCCATGTCTGTATTTCTTTACCTTTGTATGAAAGCATCAGGGTTCACAAACTGTAGGTTCTTTCTTCCGCGAAGCATACAGTGAAGAATTATTTTAGTATTATATAAATACTATTATAGTGTTCATTAATATTTAGAATGGGCTTTTATTTTTATATTTTCATTTGAAGTTTTTAATAATTTTGTTATATGCTTTATCATTATTTATTCATTTTAATATTTATATAAAGCTTTAATTTATTTTTAAATATTGTATTGTAAATTAAACATTTATTTTAAAAAACTTTTTTATATTTATTTCATTTTTATTTCAATAGTGTTTTTTTTTAAATAGTTTTAGTTTTATTCAGGGTTGTTGGTATAATTGAAACTAAAAAACTAAAGCCATAAAAAATGTCCATTACTTGAAATATAAAATAAAATGAAATGAAATGAAAAATAAAATGAAATGAAATGAAATGAAAAATAAAATGAAATGAAATGAAATGAAATATAAAATAAAATAAAATAAAATAAAATGAAATAATGAAATTAAATGAAATAATAAAATGAAATAAAATAAATAAAAAATTAAATGAAATAATGAAATGATGAAATAAAATGAAAAATTAAATTAAATTAAATAATAAAATAAAATAAACTTATTTTATTTCAGCCAAGGCAACATTTCCCCTTTTCATTTAGTTTAATTTAATGTACTAAAAAAAAGAAAAAAACTAAAATTAAAGATGAATAAAAATGAATAAAAACTATATAGACAAAAACAAAAACTTATAAAAATGACAAAAAAACAACAAAATTACTAAAACTTGAACTGAAATTAAAATGAAAATGGAAATTATAAATATTAAAAATATTAATAAAAACTATAATTGTATCTCAGTGAAACTAAAGTTAACAATAATAACTTTGAGGTGTGAGTAAGTCATTATTTACAGAAAATCAGTTCTCCAAATGAAAATCAAAACAATCATTCTTTGGCATTTGAATGACGCAAATGCAAATTATTATACTTAGAGAGGAAAGATTAGAATTATAATTCAGAATTTCTCCTGTTTTGTGCGGATCAGGGGCCGTATTCACAAAACATCTTAAGGCTAAAAGTAGCTCCAAACTTGCCGATTTAGGAGAAACTCTTAAAAATAATGGGGGTGTCAAATTTAGGACTCCTACATTTTTTCTCTAAGAGTATTTCACAGTCGTCAAGAGGACTCCTAAGACCAAATCACAAACAATCCTAATGGATGTTACTGCAGTCCGCCCAAAGACACTGGACACCATTGAGGCAATAACGATAGAGCCTTTGGTGCTGAACATTTTCTTCATAAATGCAATACATATTTTGATTTATAGATTTTAATCTATGATAAAATGCCAAAAATAAATCTTTAATAAATAAATAACGTCCGATTACCTGTGGCAGTTGTTCTCACGAGTTCACACTTTACAATAAGGTTCATTAGTTAACATTAGTTAACTACATTAGTTAACATGAACTAATAATGAACTGCACTTATAGCATTTATTTATCTTTGTTAATGTTAATTTCAACATTTACTAATGCATTATTAAAATCTTGTTAACGTTAGTTAATGCACTGTGAACTAACATGAACAAACCATGAACAGCTATATTTATATTAACTAACGTTAACAAAGATTAACAAATACAGTAACAAATGTTCTGCTCATGGTTAGTTCATGTTAACTAATGCAACCTTATTGTAAAGTGTTACCAATCATTTAAAAGGGTCCTTGATTATGATTTGACTTCTTTAACTTTAGTTAGTGTGTGATGTTGCTGTTTGAGCAGAAACAACATCTGCAAAGTTACGACGCTCAAAGTTCAAAGCAAAGGGAGATATTTTCTTTTACAGAAATCTCTTTTTAAGGACTACAACAAACGGCTGGTAGGGACTACAACGAGTTAGTGACATCACTAACCTTAAAATGTACATAAACCCCGCCCCCGGGAACACACAACAAAGGCCATGTTGAGAAGAGGAAGAGTTAGTAGTGTTGTTGCCATGCCGTCGAAACGCTGAACCTTCCTGAACGTTATAATCCAAATATAGCTCTCTGTGCTGCACATTTTACGGAGGACAGCAGTTCCCACTTTAAAAGCAGAAGCGGTTGTTTAACCTGTTTTATTCTTTGTTGATGTGTTTTCCATGAATAGTTTCTATCGTTATTTTTATGCTGTAGCAAGGACGTAAACAAAGGCAAACGCTGTTTGGCTCCGCTAGCCAGTTACCTAATTGCTGATTCAAATTTATCCGACAAACACCTACAAACTTCTTTTTAATCCCACTAGCGAACTTCGAATGTTGGTGTATGTTGGCGTTTAAGTGATCAGTGTAAATACAGGCACGCTAAACATGGTTCTGTGTTTGATATGGCCACTGTAATAAATCCATGATTAGTGATTATGATTATGATATATCCATGATTATTGGTCTCATAGTTCTGGCGACAGATATTTGGCTACACTCGTTGCATAAAAACAAAACTAACGGTGCTCTACAGTCAGTAGCGATCACTATAGATCCGCAGTCTGTAATTTACAAATAACAGCATATCTAAAAGTATGAGACAACTACAAACAAAAAGACATCCCATTCTGAAACGTCCTGTAACAGCCGTTCTTACACAGGTTCTGATCGATCCTCTTCACTAATATTGTCTGGGTCTCATTCGGGCTCAAATTGATAAGGCAATATTGACGCCATTGTTTATTACAGTACACCTGAGCATATGCAACTACCCGTAATGGTAAGGGCCGTGACGTTTCCGGACAACGTGCACTAGGCGGTTAGCGAATCACAACTCACGGGGCCAGCTAACCAATCAGAGCCCATTGCGTATTTCTGAGGGAGGGGCTTCATAGAACCAGGAAGCTATCCGGCCGTTTTTACGAGAAGGGACACAGCGGTGTAGAATAAAGCTAAAAACGAAGCATGAACCCATGTTACAGTGCACCCCATAAACACAATCAAGCCTTCGAAAAAAGCTGATAAACCACCCCTTTAATAGAGATAGAGTAAAAGAATATAATAAGCGTATTTATCATGCTGTCCGAGGGGATCGAGGGCTCCGAGCTCCGTATTTAGCCCAAAGCCAGAGTTCTGCCCCGTATCGCCGACCGAGAGTGAGCTGTCGGGGTGGCGGAGGGAGTCTCAGCTGTGTATATATTCCTCCTCTCGTGCTGATTAGATAGAGAGTTTGAACATGCTCCTCATAAACTTTGTTTATGAAACATAATTTTCGCTTGAATTCTGCAATCTCTCGAGAGGCTGACAATTAGCTGAACATATACTAGTTTAATTAGTGACGCTTGGCCTACATTTTAAAACCTTTATTTGACTATGGCAACATGAAACCTCTTTCTGCAATATTTCGATCACTGGCAGAGACCCCTGCCCCATCAGCCAATCACTGTGGGCATAGTTAGTAAGCATGATGACATCATCCATAGCAACGAGGTCAACCCCGCCCTTACTCTTAGCTTAAGACTTCTCTCTGTTCCTTAGTAAAAGTTGCTCTCAGCAGCTTTGTGAATAGGCTTTAAGAGAACTCTTAACTAAGAACTTTTACTGCTATTTAGGAGAACTCTTAGTGCTAAGATAAAATGTTTTGTGAATACAGCCCCTGATGAGTAAATAATGGCTGCCTGTAATTCCTCCGGTTTCTCTAAAAGCTATTAAAATGCCAGGTGGCATCTTTCCTTCCTTTACCTTTTTCCATTCTCACATTTCACTCATTTTTCTCTGCAGTTCGCTCCTTTTCTCAAACCGAATCACTCTATCCTGAAGTCAGGAATCACTTATTAATAGTCCGTTCCTACATGAACAAATCACTCCGATAAATTCACACGCATCTTCTGTTTTACTGAATGAAGTCTGAAACTCCCGGTGGTGGCTTGATGTTGAATTATTTTACAAAGCTCCTTTTGGTACGATGCCACCTTTCTTTATTAGTTTTGTTCTGCTTTAAGCTTCTTAGTATTAAATCATGAGGGGAAATGCTCTATTTTCAGTGTGTTTTATGGTGACACCGGGGATAACAGTAAATCACCTTATAAAGGAGGGAAAGAAAAACACTTTATATTCTTATGTGAAGTTCTTTATTTTCCTGGTGTTGTTGGCTGTTCTTTATCTTTATCCTGTGATATGAACACTGTGTCACAGCCTGAGACGTGTCCATCTCCATTACAGCAGCTCAGTGTGATGATGAGGGCAGTTATATTTCAGGCTTGCCGCAGGAGCCGAGAGCCCTAAAATGCCACAAACTGCTAACAGCCGTCGGCCGACAGAACCCTTAATGGCCAGAAATAGCCCAAGTGGTTTTTAGGACAGAGCTCCATTGTTGAATCTGCTGCAGTGTCTCTTTCAGGTCCTTCTTACAGGGGTGGTTGATCATGATTTGACTTTTGTAACTTTAGTTAGTGTGTGATGTTGCTGTTTGAGCAGAAACAACATCCGCAAAGTTACGACGTTCAAAGCAAAGGGAGATATTTTCTTTTACAGAAATCTCTTTTTAAACGGCTGGTAGGGACTACAACGAGTTAGTGACATCACTAACCCTAACATTTACATAAACCCCGCGCCCGGGAACACACAACAAAGGGTTGTTGAGTCGCTCAAGCTGTTATCCGTCTTTCACATTTATTGCAATACAGTACGAACACAAATGCAGTCGCATGTCATAAAGCAAGATGACAACATAAGTTATAACCAGGGCTTGACATTAACTTTTTTGCTCACCAGCCACTGTGGCTAGTGGTTTTCCAAAGTTACTAGCCACTCAGCATTTTCACTGGCCAAAATATTGTTGTTGGCTATATGTAAATGAGCACTGTACACACCAACTCTACATGATCAAGTCTACATGAAATTTATAACATGACATGTCATCAAATAGGTCTATTTAGCTCTGATACGGTTGTGTGTAGCTCCTAGAGAAAACAGTTGCTTGTCTGAAAAATATAAGAATTTTTGGTGTAAATATAATTTATTATATTATATATATAATATTTATTTTCAAGCAATATTCTCATCAGTGTTCTATCAGCTATGGCACATTTAAATCTAGCATATTTTGTGTATAAGCCCATACAGTAGCCTAGTGAAATACATATCCATATTTCCATGTGATTTTATTTTATTAAATATCAAAAATCTAAAAGGTGTGCATCATACCTGACACCTAGATGAACACTTTACAGTTGGTTTTATGACTGTAAGTCATTCTCTTCAAATGCTATTGAAGTTAGAAACGTGTATACCAATGTCGTATGTAACTTTAGACACGGTCCCTAAATTAGCGAATATCGAACGTCCAACGTTATGCCAGTCGCTGTGGTTCTGCTGTGATCTTTGTTTGAAACTATTTTCGCTGCTGAACAAAACAGTCAATCCCTGTATGATGAATGAATCTCCTACGTTCATCGCACATAGGCTACATCTCTGCTTTGTTTATGGTGAGAGAGCAGATTTCAGTGAGTGAGAGCGCGCTCTGAACAGAGCTCCGGCGTTTCAGCGATGACTAATCTGAACGCCTCTGATTATTAGACATTGCATTCATAAGCGCAACAGACTCTCGTGTGATTGTTTATAACGCGCAATGCGATTATAACAGATGCCTTTAGAGAAGACTACAATACAATTCAACCCGCCAAAGTGGCTAGTGGGAGTGACTGTTACACGCCACTGCTGAAATCCACCCGCATATGGCGGGTTGGCGGGTGTTAATTATTATTCCTTTATTTAACCAGGGGAAAATCATATTGAGACTATAGTCTCTTTTTCAAATGATCCCTGGCCAAGAAAGGCAGCACTTAAAAATGTATCAGCACCCCATAAACCATACAACACCTAACAAGGACAAAAGTTAAATACAACAACAAACAAAATATGACGCATTAACATAATAACCAGAACTTGCAGAAAACAAAACAAAACAGCAGCCTATATACAATCACACTTATAGCTGAAGGTTTCTGTGACATATAATTTAAAATCATTAAGTGGGATAGTAGTGCCTAGCTTCAACTGTTTCTGCAAAGCATTCCAGGTTGAAGGGGCATTGTAACGGAAGGCAATTTTACCAAATTCAGATTTTACAGCAGGTATAGTGAAAAGAATGCTATTTTTTGACATGAGATTGTATCTATTGTTTTCTACCAAAGAAAACTGATAAATAAGAAGGCAACAATCCTATCACTGCCTTATAAATAAAAATAAGCCAGTGATGCTGTCTACAAATTGAGAGTGGAGGCCAACCTGGTCGACTGTACAAACTACAATGATGTGTAGAATACTCGGCTTTAGTAACAAAGCGTAAAGCAGAATGGTAAATACAATCCAGTGAGCATAAAACAGACTTTGCTGCAAGCATGTACAGAATATCTCCATAGTCTATAACAGATAAAAAGGTACAGCAATAAGTTCCTTTCTTACTTTTAAATTAAAACAAGCCTTATTTCCATAATAAAAACCCAGTTTAACTCTCAGCTTTTTTGCCAGGTTATCTACATGGGGTTTAAATGTGAGCTTTTCGTCTAATAAAAAAACCCAAGTAATTATAACATGACACTCTTTCAATTTTCTGCTCATATAGAGTGATAATCTGAGGCAAATCCTGTACATTGCTGGAGTGAGTGAATAACATAAATTTTGTCTTTTTAGAATTAAGTACCAATTTTAATTTAAGTAATTTTTTTGTGAAACTGTGACAGCATCCTGCAATTTCTTTAATGCCTCATATGGTGATCTAGCACTACTGTATATGATAGTATCATCCGCATAGAGATGTGCAGCTGCATCTACATTTGTACAAATGTCATTTATGTAGATTGTAAACAACAAAGGCCCTAATATGGAACCTTGAGGGACTCCAACTATTAGTTCTGCCTCCCTTGACATAATGCCTTCACAAGTGACATGTTGATATCTACTAGACAGATCGTTTTTAAACCATTCAATAACATTATCAGACATCCCAATTTTAGACAGACATTTTAACAAAATGGTGTGATCAACCGTATCAAAAGCTTTTGAGAGATCAATAAATAATGCTGCACAAGATTCATGCAGCAGATATTCTCTGGCTCATCTTACAACAGTTCCCACACCAGCGGTTTATAGATTATCATGACAGAACATGCTAATCGATGACTTGAAGATAGTTAACTCATAAATTCATCAACTATCCATTCAGAAACGTCCTGTCTCATTCTACATGTTGTCACTTCTTCTTGAGTCTCTCCATCATTGTCCGACACCGGTTTGATCATAAAAGGCTGAACAGTTTCTGTCATTTTCAGTGTGTGTCTGCGTGAGGTAATCGGAGCTGCTAACACGAGCTCTTGAAGCTCCGCCCTCTTCCTGAAAGGACACACACAAAACGGCACATTTTTGCTCACCCTCAAAAAGTGACAATTTTAACATGCTAAAACTTCACATACACACTCTGGAGACATCAGAGACTTATTTTACATCTTGTAAAAAGGGGCATTATAGGACCCCTTTAAGTTAAAACTGTTTAAACCAGCCTAAGATGGTTTTCTGGTCTTAACTGGCTAACAAGCTGGTTAGTCAGGTCTGGTTTGATGATTTTAAAAGGGTTTTTTGGACTCTGGGGTTTTACTGAGTACTTTTGATGTGTTTTCCAGTACAAATATTCTCTATAAAAGACATCCTGTGGTGAAAATCAAGTGTTTAATGTTGTTTATGTGGTGTTTTTAATATACTTTAAGTCAAACCATGTGCAGATTCATCAGTCAACACCATTGCTGAGTATTTTCTCTTTAAAACTGCAGTGAACCAAAGACAGTCTCAAAAAACGCCCGTTTCCTTCAGTCATAAACATGTGACCAATCCCGTCAACCAGTTCAACCAGAACATGGTTTGTGTAACATTAGCAACACATTATTAGCTGTTTGATAATGTAGTCAAGCCAAAGGCTAATCATATCAATTACTGTTATATGCCCGACATTTTGTAGAGAGCGATACATAAAACCCGTTATCATTCTGATACATGGACTTGTAGACGAGCCTGTATAATTTACTCCTCTTCTTCTTCTGAATCAGTTTCTGGCTGAATTAAACCAGTATTTCCACTTGCCATCGTGCAGCGTTTACTACAGTAAAGTTGAGCGGGTGGATCCGGTAATCCGAGCTGCTGCGAGTGAGTGGAGGCGGGGCTAATTTGCATATTCATAGTTCCGCATATACTTAATGAAGCAAGGGTGTCGAGTTACAGTCAAGCTATTTTAAGGCATAAATAAATTACTTTCGCAGGAAAAAGTTTAATTATATAATTTTGATTATCAAAGGTGAGTTTTAAAGGATAAAAATATTGACTGCAGGGGGACTTTAAATCAAGATACATTTACTAGAGATGCAAAATGATTTAAGTCTATTTTTCTGAAAGATTTATCAAAATTAAGGGAGTTTATGATTTAAAAAAAACTTAATTTAAAGGGAAAACTGGATTATTTTCTTGTCCCATTGACAGATGTTTTTTCTTGTTTTAAGAAACCTAATTTTGATTAGATATTAAGTCTTGTTTTCTGAATAAAACAGAAAACAATGGGGCTAGAAAATAACCTTGTTTCCCCTTTTTGAGTTGTTTTTGTTCTTGTTTTAATAATAAACTCACTTCATTTTGAAATTAAAACTTGCTTTTCAAGTAAATGTATTTTTTAGATATTTATGATGGAAATTATTTTTACAGTCTATGCTGTCTCTGAACACCATTGAAAGACCAGCAAACTACTTTAAGATGGTTTAAGGCATTTTTTCCAGCTTAAATGAATGAAAATACCTTCTAAAATCTAGTTCTTAAACACCGAAGGCTGTCGGTCATTATATTTTTTTTAGCAAGTGAGAGATGGTTCAGCTTTTTTTCCCCATTTTATTCTTTTCGATTTTATTTTATTTTATTTTATTCTATTTTATTCTATTCTATTCTATTCTATTCGATTTTATTTTATTCTGTTATCTTTTACTATTTTATTTTATTTTATTCTATTTTATTCTATTCTATTTTATTTTATTCTGTTATTTTATTCTATTCAATTTTATTTTATTCTATTTTATTCTATTCTATTCTATTTTATTTTATTCTATTCAATTTTATTTTATTCTATTCAATTTTATTCTATTCAATTTTATTTTATTTTATTCTCTTTTTTTCTATTCAATTTGATTTTATTCTATTTTATTCTATTCTATTTTATTCTGTTATTTTATTCTATTCTATTCAGTTTTATTCTGTGTTTTATTTTATTCTATTCTATTCAATTTTATTTTATTTGATTCTATTCTATTTTATTTTCTATTTTATTTTATTTTATTCTATTCTATTCTATTTTATTCTATTATTCTGTTCTATTCTATTTTATTCTATTCTATTTTATTTCATTTTATTTTATTCTGTGTTGTTTTATTTTATTCTATTCAATCTTATTTTATTCTATTCTATTTTATTCTGTTCTATTAATTTTATTTTATTCTATTCGATTCTATTTTATTCCATTATTATTTTAGTTTATTCTATTAAATTTTATTTCATTTTATTTTATTCTATTCTATTTTTTATTTTATTTTATACTATTTTATTTATTTTATTTTATTTTATTAAATGTTTTGCAGTCCTTTCATCATTTATATTTGCTCCTATCCAGATGCCTTAATGTTTAATGAACACAAGGAACTGCTTAACTTGTAGCTGACAGTGATGTGTTGGTCAATCACAGCATATTAAGATTTCCTCAGCTAATTTATGGTTTGCGTTTTCCCGCCGCCGTGACTTAAATCACACCTGTCAGAGCATGCTATTATTTTACCACACTGCTGGCGGATAATAGGCCGTGAGGCTGTGTTTTCAAATGGCTTTATTCACGTGGCTTGTCATTAGCGTGCATTAGCTCGGGCGGGTGGGAAGGGTAGTCATTAGCATACGTTTAGTGGGAATAGTCATGAATATTTGAACCGCTGCGAGCAGAGGACTTAGCATAGCATCATTACTGTAGTGTTAGGGCTCAGCCAGAGCGTTTGCAGCGACGGCCAGCTGTGAGTGTAGCGCTATGAGGCCCAGGAGTGAGTGAAGGACGGCTGTTCAGTGTGTGTGTGTGCATGAGGGAATCAAGTGGCCCGACGCACTGAGAGACTCTTTGATGTGAAACAGAGCTGATCGTCCCGCGTCCCTGATGGCAGAGAGAGAGAGACACGTGTCCCTGCGGCTCAGCGCTCAAACCTCAGTGATTTGCTCCAGTGGAGAGGACAGCAATCCAGCGTCTTTCCAACACACTCACTTCCTCTTGTGCACACAAACACACACAATTTTCAAGGGTTTGTTTCTTGAGCATCAAATCATCATATGAGAATGATTTGTGAAGGGTCATGTGACACTGAAGACTGGAGTAATGATGATAAATTCAGCTTTGATCACAGGAATAAATTACACTTTACTATATATTCACATAGAAAACAGATATTTTACATTTTAATAATATTTCACATTTTTACTGTTTTTACTGTATTTTTGATCAAATAAATGAAACATTGTTGAGCAGAAGAGACTTCTTTCAAAAACATAAAAAAAATTCTTACCAACACCAAACGTTTGAACAGTAGTCTAATTAATTTAATTAATTCATTTATTTATTCATTTACACAGTAGCAAACATAAAATAAATGGTGATTAAAAAAAAATCTTTTTGCAATGCCTTCACCATTTTTAATTTCTGCTGCCTATTTTATTTAAATGTTGTAACCCTATCCCAGACCCAGACCTCCGTCTTAAAATACAAGAATTCATCATAAAAAATCTGAATTATTGCATATCTAGAATGATCAGATTCTAAGCAATGAGTGAAATAATCTATTTCTTTCATTTTCTATCGATTTTGCAAAATAAAAGTATAATATTTTAGTCTGTGCATCCGTATAATTTGACTATTTAACACATCTGTACTGTTACATCTAAATATTTTTTATTATTAATAAATAAAAAACATTTATTTAGATTAATATATGAAAAATTTGTATTTAATTTGTATTTTTTTAAATTTGTGTGTTTCAGGAATCTGAAGGGACGCTGCCCAACCTGCTGGTTCTGTGTGGAGATCACGGCATGTCTGAAACCGGCAGTCACGGTGGATCGTCTGAAGCGGAAATCAACACACCGCTCGTGCTCATTAGCCCCGCCTTCAGGAGGAAAGGTGAGTAGCACTGGCAGGTGAATATTTCAAGTAGACATTGGGCCCTATCATACACATGGCACAATTCGATGCCAGGCGCGACGCCAGTGTTGTTTGCTAGTTTCAGCCCGACGCAGTTATCATTTTCACGTCCAGCTCTACGTTGTTTAAATATCAAATGCACTGGCGCATCTGTTCACCCATGGGCGTCTGGTCTGAAAACCAGGTGTGTTCAGGAGCATTGTTGGAGCGTTGCTATTTTGAGGAACTGAAAACGACTGCGCCATTGACCAACACAAACCTGCTCTAAAGTCAATAGCGCAGTATTTTTTGTGTTATTTAAAGGGTGTGTTAGTAATATGAGCCTATAGGCGGTGCACAACGCGCGCACACTCTGCTTATTACACACACAGGGACGCGCAGCACACACACATTTTTAAATATTAAAAATAAAAGTATTCCTCTCTGGAGAAGCGGTCAGTCTTTCCATGGTGCGAGCGCAACTGGCTTTTAAAGGGAATGGGAGATGAGACTCTGATTGGTTTATTGCACGTTACGCCTAAAACACAACCATGAATCATTAAGAGACTAGGGACAACCCTTTTGGACCATGCGCCTGACACGCCAAGCGTTTTTTTCCGTCGTTAAAATAGCAAAAGTGGATTCGGACACGCCCTAAGTGCACCTGCGCCGTGAGCTTCAGACCATGAGCTCAGATCCTTAAAATAGGGCCCTTAGACAGGGCTCCAGATTAACACTTGAGAGCAGTGGCACCTGATTTGGTGGCGCTGGAGGAAAATTTATCATGAAGTTAATTTAATCATAAAATTACTATTATTTTGTGTTGTTTTGTTAATAAGTGCAGTTACTAATAATATTACATGTTTGTTTAGTGGAAATTTAACAGTGAAGCACTGACCTTGAACTGATATGCGGATAAAATTAACTCTTATTAACAACAGTAATGTGCAAAAAACTCATTTTTATAGGGAAATGTTTTAATATTCTGCTCTTATTAAATGAATTGTTCTTCTATAGTCTCACACTGAACTGACCGACAGCTTCAGTGATTATAAAAGGAGCGCTCTTTACTTGCTTTCTGTGTAAGTCAGTCACAATTTGAAGCGAAGTTTTTGTTTTTCATGAGACTTTGTGACTTCCTACTTTTGTCCATTATATTAGGGAGTGGAAATGTCTAACAAGTGCATAAGTGCTCCTTTGCCGCCATCTACTGGTTATAGTGGTAATTTCATGTCTTTTTAAAATAAAAGTGCTTGTTTGCCACAAAGTGGACTACACCTTTAAACTTTTAGCTTTACAAATCATCACATTAAAAATAACATTAAAATGGGATAATGTATAAAGATATAAAGAGCTTTGAAGTGCTGGGAAAAGTGTTGAAAGCCCTTAACTGCAAAAAATGCTCTTCTTATTTAGTATTTTTGTCTTGTTTCTAGTCTAAATATCTAAACATTCTTAAATCAAGATGCTTTTACTAGATAAGGAAGAAGAAATAAGATATTTTTTCTTGTATTGTGGAAAATAAGATCAAAATGAAGTGAGTTTTTGCTTAAAACAAGCAAAATTATCTGCCAATGGGGTAAGAAAAATAATCTTGTTTCTGATTGAAATCTTGTTTCTTGTTTCTGTCCCAAACAGAAACAAGATTATCTTTCTTACCCCATTTTTTGCAGTGTTGAAAAGTGCTTGAATTTCACTCTCAAAAGGTTGTACGAACCCTGAGATGAATAATGTAAAAACAACATTGGACTATTTCTCCCACAATACCATGTGGAGTTACTACAGTAAATCATGGTGAATGTTGGTGATTTGTGGACTGAAACCCCTGAACTTCGTTCACGGCACAATGGTTTCTCCTGGTTTCCACGTCAGCGCTGTTTGATCTGATATCTGTGGTTTATAACAGAGAATTATCACTAGTGCGACCTCTAATAAAATGTAGTCGTACCAGCAGGAAAAAAGGTCGCAGTCTGGAGCCCTGCCCTAAGACCTTAAGTTGATGGTTCCTCCAAAAGGAGGCAGAGTCTCCTCACGCAAAGATTAAGGGGTTAGTATTTATTGTAGCAGTTTTATGACCAATGACCTCTTTAGAATCAGAGTTTACGGGGGAAATCATGCATGCGTGTCATGTGTCTGTCTGTCAATGGGAGGAAGCCATGCCCTGTTTTGGAGTTCCCACGGCTTTTTGGAGATCTCCAGGCTCCAGCTTATACCCTTCTCGAATATTTCAGGCCGCTGGTGGGTTTTCTCTGGTGAATTTGACTATTGGATTGTCAAAAAATCCTTGAAAATGACATTATCTCATGGTGTTTTGAAGTAAAGGTTACTCACATTAAGTTCCTCCTCCAAACGTAAAGGTTCTGCGACTCTTTGAAGTTCAAGAGAAACATTTTGGAGGATGTTCTATCGATTCCAACTGCAAAGTTGCTCTGTTTGAAACTAAAGTTATTTTAAGGTTATTTATGGGCTGTATATTTGATGTCTTAGCTCTTCAATAAAATATATTGGCCAGGATTTTGTGCACAAAGTTCCTCCCACAGTTGTTAAGCCGTATCCAATAATTCCCGTATGACAGATATCCTAGCTAAACAAGGGCTCTAATAGTCCACGGGCTCCGGCAAAGAAGCTTTACACACAATAAACTTTTTTGTAAATCAGTCACAATGTGAGTTGGTGTGACTGAAGTGATCATTTTTCATATTTACCTTGCTTTAAATCAGATTAACAGATAACAACCAGCATATTCACCAGTGCATTTAAGAGAATGGATGTTTTTGTGAGCGACGGGGGGCTGAAAGTGCCTTTAGTGTTACTGTATTCACACACTGCTATAAAAGCTCAAGAAACGGGAAGATACACACTGCTAGAGTCTGTAATGAGAATCTCAGGTCTGTTTCAGCAAATAAAAAAAGCAAACTCTCCGCAGCGCACGACACCGAGCAATGCTTAAATCAAAAACAGTTGCATTTTTCAGATCAGTGTTAATAACTGTGCAAGATATTCTTAGAATGTGCAAAGCTATACGCATCTGTTCATCTGTTTGAACTATTCTTGCATTTGAAATCATTGTGCACAAAATATGTGATCTGCTTTTGTTAGAGCTCAAAGTGTAGATATTTTTCATACAATCAAGACCTGATGGAGGGCAATTATTAAAAAAAAAGAGCTTGCTGTGTTTCACACTTTCTTTGCTTGAACATTTGCAATTATTTGCATTCATTTATTCCGTTTTTTTTTTTCTCTTATGTTAGTCAAGGTTTCTTGCACCAAAATTTTGTTTTTCATGACCACTTCCAGCCTCTCTGGTCCTCAAAATTGAATGTGGTTAGCATTTATAAAGACATCTCATCTGCTCACCAAGGCTGCATTTATTTGATTAAAAATACAATAAAAATTTTTAAATATTATACTGTAAACTTTCTTTTTCTATGGAAGCTTGTTTCTGCCACAAAATAAAACACTTTAAAAGATATAATTTCGACTTTTTATCTCACAACAGTTGACATCTCACAATTCTGACATTTTTTTTCCTCAAAATTGCGAGATATAAAGTTGCAATTGCATGTTTGAAAGTCAGAATTGTGAGATGTACACTGATCAGGCATAACATTATGACCACTGACAGGTGAAGTGAATAACACTGATTATCTCTTCATCACGGCACCTGTTAGTGGGTGGGATATATTAGGCAGCAAGTGAACATTTTGTCCTCAAAGTTGATGTGTTAGAAGCAGGAAAAACGGGCAAGCGTAAGGATTTGAGCGAGTTTGACAAGGGACAAATTGTGATGGGTAGACGACTGGGTCAGAGCATCTCCAAAACTGCAGCTCTTGTGGGGTGTTCCCGGTCTGCAGTGGTCAGTATCTATCAAAAGTGCTCCAAGGAAGGAACAGTGGTGAACCAGCGACAGGGTCATGGGTGGCCAAGGCTCATTGATGCACGTGGGGAGCGAAGGCTGGCCCGTGTGGTCCGATCAAACAGACGAGCTACTGTAGCTCAAATTGCTCAAGAAGTTAATGCTGGTTCTGATAGAAAGGTGTCAGAATACACAGTGCATCTCAGTTTGTTGCGTATGGGGCTGCATAGCCGCAGACCAGTCAGGGTGCCCATGCTGACCCCTGTCCACCGCCAAAAGCACCAACAGTGGGCACGTGAGCATCAGAACTGGACCACAGAGCAATGGAAGAAGGTGGCCTGGTCTGATGAATCATGTTTTCTTTTACATCACGTGGATGGCCGGGTGCGTGTGCGTTGCTTACCTGGGGAACACATGGCACCAGGATGCACTATGGGTAGAAGGCAAGCCGGCGGAGGCAGTGTGATGCTTTGGGCAATGTTCTGCTGGGAAACCTTGGGTCCTGCCATCCATGTGGATGTTACTTTGACACGTACCACCTACCTAAGCATTGTTGCAGACCATGTACACCCTTTCATGGAAAAAGTATTCCCTGATGGCTGTGGCTCTTTCAGCAGGATAATGTGCCCTGCCACAAAGCAAAAATGGTTCAGGAATGGTTTGAGGAGCACAACAACGAGTTTGAGGTTTTGACTTGGCTTCCGAATTCCCCAGATCTCAATCCAATCGACCATCTGTGGTATGTGCTGAACAAACAAGTCCGATCCATGGAGGCCCCACCTCGCAACTTACAGGACTTGAAGGATCTACTGCTAACATCTTGGTGTCAGATACCACAGCACACCTTCAGGGGTCTAGTGGAGTCCATGCCTCGATGGGTCAGGGCTGTTTTGGCAGCAAAAGGGGGACCAACACAATATTAGTAAGGTGGTCATAATGCTGTGCCTGATCCGTGTAAAGTCGCAACTGCAAGTTATAAAGTCAATTGCGTGATTTAAACTATTCAACAGCATGTACAAAGTTACATTTCTACATTACATTACATTCCTTACATATTCTGCACAGCTGCTGTCAGGTCCTGTACAGTCGCTGTTTCATATGTCAATAGAAGTTTCTTTGTGAACACTCCATTACACTGTGTCTTGTTTACAAAATAAAGTGCTCCGAACAAACATATAATCCTCCGACACAATCCAGGATGCCATTTAAATAAACCACCCACTTGTTTCCGACGCCGGAATCCTTTTGAAGTCTGTACAGAGACTCAAACCAGCTGTTTAAACTGGACAAGTCAAAGGGAACGTTCTTCCACTCTTCCATTTTGTCCTGTTGTCGGCAGACCCAAGAGCGTGGCCGTCAGAAACTGAACACACATTTGTATACTGTATCAGTGTAGACTGCGTCAGTCATTATAATGGCTTCTGTTTGCTTTTGACGTGACGCTCACATCTATTGTGTCAGCCATTAAGAGACTGAACGCCAGTGGGCGGGGCCTATGGTGCGTTGATGCATAATTATTGGTCGATGTCTTGATCTGGAGGTGGGCATATGCAAACGCATTTGCCCGTGTGACATCACAGAACCCGGAATATCAAAATGGGCTGTTTTTTAAGCTTGATTTAATTAGTTTACAATGAGAAGGACATTTTAAACTAAGTACCAAAGTTTTAAAACATCCTGCAAGTTTCAAAGACCTATTATATATGAAAGATCAAGGCATATTTGATATCTCATGTCATGACCCCTTTAAATCACAAATGTCTGTGACCGTTTGATTGCATTACAGGATTGCTGCAGAGAGTTGCTGGATAATTTTATGCCCCGGGGGTTTTAAATTACCTACTGATTCATCTCTGTCTAATAATATAAAGCATTAATTCATTTTCCCCCCACTGTTTTATAATGGATTAATTTGCATTGAATCCAGTGGGTAATTGATTGTGACACACAGAGCTGGCGCCACGGTCGTCGCACTGATCATGTGATGCAGTACGCACAGCTCGCACATGACGCATGCATAACCACGTGTGGATAAACACACACACACACACACACACATTATACTCGTGCCCTAGAGTGTGAAAATCTGTGGGAGATGCTCATTATCCACTTCTACTCATCCCTATACTCTCTCTCTTTTTCCTCTTCAAATGAAAGTGTGGCGTGGCAGAGCATCTGTCTGCACCAGACTGTCAGGGTGAATGTGATAATTGTTTCTTTTTCTGCCTGATCTATTTTGGTGATCTCTTACTCATTTATACGCGCTCTCACACACACATTCACACCAGCTTCCTCTTGCAGCACGCTGTTTTTATTTAAAGATGAGCTCATGTTCACACCCGCTGCATGCTGACCTCATTGTCCATCAGACCACTGGATCCGCAGGTGAAACCAGTGCAATCCGGAGAGATGTGGCACACTTGTTTAATAAGCAGCTTTTAACTTTTTTGTACATGCATAAACTTGACCTCAGTTGACTCCTTGGGGTCTCCTGTAGGATTTTGCATCACAGTTCAGACTCCTGTGATCGATTCAGTCTGATACAACATTTCATCTAGAGATCTACTTGTTTATTAGTGTGCAAAGCTAGCGAGGACAACGCAAAAGCAACACAACACCATTCAGCTAAATTATAAATGCAATTTTTGAGTTAGCGCTACAGATTCATCAGCAGCACAGTCACAGAAAATCTGACTTAAACGCTGATGTCTGTCTTATTGATGTGAAGAATATATTATAGATTTAGCATGTGTACATTTTTTTTATTCAGTGTCATCGAGTGATCCTGCATTTGTCTCTTAATATGTAAATATGTCTTCATTTTGGGTGTCAGTTTGAAGAACAGCACTGGAACATGATAGATAGATAGATAGATAGATAGATAGATACATGGATGGATGGATACATAGATATATGAATGGATGGATGGATGAATGGATACATAGTACATAGATACATGGATGGATGGATACATAGATACATGGATGGATGGATGGATACATAGTACATACATAGATAGATTGCTGATGGATGGATTGATACATAGATAAATGGATGGATACATAGATACATGGATGGATGGATGGATGGATGGCTGGATACATAGATACATGGATGGATGGATGGATGGATGGATACATAGATACATGGGTGGATGGATGGATGGATTGATACATGGATGGATGGATGGATACATAGATACATGGATGGATGGATGGATGGATGGTTGGATACATAGCACATAGATACATAGATGATAAATGGATGGATGGATACATAGATACATGGCTGGATGGATGGATGGATGGATGGATACATAGATACGTGGGTGGATGGATGGATGGATGGATACATAGTACATAGATACATGGATGGATGGATACATAGATACATGGGTGGATGGATGGATTGATACATGGATGGATGGATGGATACATAGATACATGGATGGATGGATGGTTGGATACACAGCACATAGATACATAGATGATAAATGGATGGATGGATACATAGATACATGGCTGGATGGATGGATGGATGGATGGATACATAGATACGTGGGTGGATGGATGGATGGATGGATACATAGTACATAGATACATGGATGGATGGATGGATACATCGATACATGGCTGGCTGGATGGATGGATGGATGGATGGATGGATACATAGATACTTGGCTGGCTGGATGGATGGATGGATACATAGATACTTGGGTGGATGGATGGATACATCGATACATGGCTGGCTGGATGGATGGATGGATACATCGATACATGGCTGGCTGGATGGATGGATAGATACATAGATACTTGGGTGGATGGATGGGTGGATGGATACATAGTACATAGATGGATGCATGGATGGATGGATACATGGATGGATGGATGGATACATAGTACATAGATACATAGATGGGTGGATGGATGGATACATAGTACATAGATACATGGATGGATGGATGGATGGATACATAGATGGGTGGATGGATGGATGGATGGATACATAGTACATGGATGGATGGATTGATGGATACATAGATGGATGGATGGATACATAGATGGATAAATGGATGGATGGATGGATAGATGGAGAAGAGTATTCGATGCTTACCAAACACAGTTAAACAGTATTATTGTGTTTCCCAACAACATGGACTGAAGTGTTCATTTTATTGAAGTGACTGATTTTATTCACGTTTTACTGAAATAAAAAAACAGACTTTTGAAAGTGCATCTCATGGACAGAATGTGCTGTAAGTCTTAAAGCTGATGGGCAGGTAATGATGTGTGTGTCTTGCTTGTTGCAGCGGGATTCGATGAGCCAGACGTCCTGGAGCAGGTGGATCTGACCCCCACCCTCGCCCTGGCTCTGGGGTTACCCATCTCCCAGAACAGCGTGGGCCGTTTGATCCCGGCCGTGTTTGAGGAGTTACCGCTCAGAGAGCAGCTCCGCCTCCTCCAGCTCAACGGACACCAGCTCAGCTGCCTCCTGCGGGACAGCAATCCCAGCTTTCACAAGGGTGAGTGACACGTGTGCAAGATAAAGCTAATGCATTCAACAGCATTCCCACTAACCCTCTGATGAATAATGCAAACCGGAAAAAGGAATTCAATTGGCTGACATTGCGTGATTTCCGGGTGTCAAGGTGCAGGGGTTTCTTGGTAACTAACTGAAATACGATGTTTAAGTAAAACTAAAACTGAAAAAATAAATAAATCAAAACTAAATTGAAATGTTTAAAACAATTACAGAAAAATACCATTAGCACTTAACAAAATTACAAAAAATGTAACTAAAATATAAGGTTATATTATATAAACTATAATATGTTATAATACCTAAATAACACAGAGTCGGGGTTACTCTCACTAGAGTTGGCTACTATCTAGGGCTTGTAGTTGGCACTATGCTTTCAGTCCAGTTCAGTTTTGTTTTGCCTTTTTGCTGCTTGAGTAACAAGCTCATGAAATGCTGTCAGTAACCCGACACAAGAGCTCAGGTTTGAGTACACAGACATGACTGGGCCTTTAGAGCACTTTAAATCCACAGAAATACAGAATTTATACCCTTTAGCTCAAGCCCAGACGTGTGTGTGTGTGTGTCCTCCGCTGTCTCTAGCGGTTTGGTTGTATTTTCTCTCAGCAGGATGTCTGGCCTCCCACAAACATCCATCTCTGCCTCATTCACTTCTCACATATCCAGCGTATAGCGTCAGTTCTGGCAGGTTACATTAGTCAAGCTCGCATCAGCTGACTGTCAGCTGATCACGTCTACCTATAGGGATACGACGTCTATCACAGCATGCATATATAAGCTCCTTCAGTACTATCAGCTGCTATCCCGTTTCTCCGGAGCTAATTACCCTCCTCCATCCCCAGCTCCTCCTCTCGTCAGTCAGGATTTGGCATTCTGATTCCCCCTGAATCAGACTAAATTCCCGAATTATTTTGTACATTTAATATCGACATTAATGATATCTGCAGTACATCATGTTGGTTCTGTTCTGTTTACCCTAGGGGAGTTTATCACTGCTCTCCCTGCTCTTATCAATGCTAGGCTGCCCAGAACAGAACCATACCGCCAATCCAAACTATATGCTAATAGATATGGTATATGATAATCAGTCAATCATGTTTGACGATAGTGATCCTGACAGAACTTACAGTATTGAGAGTTTTGCTGCTTTATGAGGTGTGAGTGTGTTTATTCAGTGTTATAGTGTTCGATGGTGCTGTCTGCTGACATTTTCACTTAAAGAGACCATATTATGCCCTTTAACAAAGTCTTGATGTTTGGGGAATGTCCCGCTCCTTGCCATAACCGGCAGTTTCAACACACTGCTAACTAACTCAACAGAAGTTCAAAACGCTTGATCGTCACGTGATTCGCGTAGACTTCAGATAGTTCCAGGAAGTGCTTCAGCGGAAATTCAAATAGATAGAGTTAGAGAGAAAGAACTGTGTGTTTTTTTTTTTTGTTTTTTTTTGGTAATTTGTAGTCAATGAATGCATTGATTTACAATATTTATATAATACACTGACATGTGAATGTAGTATGTGTATGGATTTACAGCAATGTTGTTTTTAAAAGATAAAAATGTGCTAATATTTGAGGATTAGTGTGGTCAACAGAGTATGTGAGCGGAGTGGAGTGGCAGCAATTTCCGCTCCGGGTTCACCATTTCCCGCTCCCCGCTCCACTCCTCGCTCACTGATATCAGAAACACCGCTCCGCCTTCGCTCCGAGGAAATTTGCGGCTAAAGTATTTTAGTAAGCTCTGAAATATCACAAAAGTTCAGTTTATAACATACATTACATGAAAAAAAACAAGTAGTTTCAACGTGGTTTTTTGGAACACTAGTGTGCAAACATTGTCCTATGACATGCTAAGCTTATTAGGCTTTATTAGCATTAAAAGTTAAATATCATTGCTGCTTTTGCAGTGCAAATTTTGTTTGGAAAGATGAAAATAGTACGTTTTCATCAGTTATTTTATCTACGGGTCACTACATTACAGATTTCTGCTCATTCAAAATCAGATACAGATAACTGTAAGCAGATATAAGCACTGTAAGATTACATTTGTTTGAATGCATTAGAGAGAGCGATTGCGTGTGTGAATAAGTGCTACCTGTTTAAAATGTGCTTTCACCCGATCATATTCAGTAGGCGTAGAAGGTACATTCCTTGATCTATAACATCCCGCTCATGTCCATTGCCGTCATCATAACCTTTACATTCTTTCTGATTTGAGTGATCCATCTGTATCAAGCTAGTTAAATGCATTTAACGTGTGAGTTCTGGCTAAAAATGCTGTTATATTATGGCCCGTTGACATGAAATGTACTCGTGATGGAGCGGTAGTGGAGCGCTCTCGGAGCGAGTGAAAACCACGACGCTCCGGCTTTTAAAAAATCCGCTCCTCACTCCATTGAAAATCACGCCGCTCCACTCCTCACTCCGCTCCCACTCCACTCCGCTCACATACTCTGGTGGTCAATCAGTATTGCCTGCCTTTTTAACATATTTCTGGCTAACCTTACCTTGGTTAAACACTGTGTTGCAGTTGTTTTGAAGTATTTTTATGTTCTTAAACTTGTATGTTAGTTAAGGGCATATTCTCTATGGTTTCACAAGGACAAAAAAATCCATTGCAAACAAGTGAAATGTAAAATTTTAAGTGAAATTCAAGCCCAACCCCTGAAAAACAACCCCACACCATAATCCCCCCTCCACCAAACTTTACACTTGGCAGTCAGGCAAGTCTCGTTCTCCTGGCAACCGCCAAACCCAGACTCGTCCATGGGATTGCCAGACAGAGAAGCGTGATTGGTCACTCCAGAGAACACGTCTCCACTGCTCTAGAGTCCAGTGGTGATGTGCTTTACACCACTGCATCCCACGCTTTGCATTGCACTTGGTGATGTAAGGCTTGAATGAGCTGCTCGGCCATGGAAACCCATTCCATGAAGCTCTCTACGCACTGTTCTTGAGCTAATCTGAAGGCCACATGAAGTTTGGAGGTCTGTAGCTATTGACTCTGCAGAAAGTTGGCAACTTCTGCACACTGTGTGCCTCAGCATGCGCTGACCCCGCTCTGTGATTTTACGTGGCCTTCCACTTTGAGTTGCTGTTGTTCCCAATTGTTTCCACTTTGTTATAATACCACTAACAGTTGAGCGTGGAATATTTAGTAGTGAGGAAATTTCACGAATGGTCTTATTGCACAGGTGGCAACCTATCACGGTACCACGCTTGAATTCACTGAGCTCCTGAGAGCGACCCATTCTTTCACAAATGTTTGTAGAAGCGTCTGCATGCCTAGTGCTTGATTTATACACCTGCGGCCATGGAAGTGATTGAACACCTGAATTCAGTGATTTGGAGGGGTGTCCCAATACTTTTGGCAATATACTTTTGCACTGATTTAGCGCAATGGATTTATACATTTCTAATAAACTGCATGTCGAAGCATTTTGTCTGTCCTTTCCTCCATGTTGTCCTTGTAGTCTCCAGCTATGGTTTGCAGTGCTGCATGAGGATGATCCAGTCGCTCAGAGAAAGGAGTATGAATATATAGTTAAGTTTCCCCACTGACACGGAGAGGAGGAAATATGCTCAAGTCAGCAGGAGCAATCTAAATATAACTAAAGATTGTGTACTAAATTGTGCACTAATCATACTTAGGTGTATCTGCACTTTTTCACAAAGACCAAAACTGGGAAGTTTAATGTTTATTAAAGGTTTATTAAAAATAAGGAGCAAGGAAAGGCTTGAAAATCCAAGGAGCAGAGACTTCAGGATCCACTGAATCCCCTTTGTGCTTCTTGTGTTGAAAGAGAGATATAGAAGACAAAAACGGAAAAAATTATATTATATACAGTAGTAGTATATAATGCAGTGTTGGTATTTAGTATGATTCTCTATATGATTTGTTTTTTTAAAACTGCTTGCTGCTTTTAAGCGTTGTTTTTTAAATCTCATTTAAAAACTTCCATCTCCCTTTACCATCAATACAAAAATCAGCTGAAACATAATACAGACAGGTAATAGTCAACAGAATCACAATGCCTAAAACACACCCATACGTTTTTGCTTACTCAAATATGCATTCTAAAATATTTATTTATTTATTTATTTTTTTTACTTTACTGCACATTTAATGAGGAATAAAACAGATATTCTCATTTTACCACTTCTACCACCACTATCACACTCCCCAATGTTATATTTTACCACGTTATATTATATTATATTATATTATAGTTGTATTATACCACGTTTAGAAGCCTTTTCCTCTAATTACACAACGATGGATAAAACTGCATTACAATTATTAAGCTGTTCGTGGTTTATGTGTTACTAAATGTATCCAATAACCTACCTTAGCCTAATCTATTATCTGATAACATCCCCTAAAACTACTAATTTAGAACTAGCATGCTTTAATACACAAGTTCATTTGATTTAGATGTACTGATAATATACAATCTTATTCTTTAAACATCTTACCTTTTAAAAAAAGTGCATCACAAACGGTCTGTTCTGCTGTAACTCTACGGCGCCGCTGCTACTTCCGGGAACTATTGAGAGGCTCCACGAGCCGCCATCGCTGTACAAAAACGTTCCATTGGAGTGAATGGAGTTTTCGTGACTTTCACTCTACATGGCTCTGACCCAGCCAGGCCCCGCCCCTTTATTCTGCGTATGAATTATTAAATGAGGAATATTGTGACGTGTTAGTTCCCAGAAGAAAACTCAAGACTACAATGGAGGCGTTTCAGGGAGTTCAGAAACACTGACACTGATATAGAGAAGAACTCCCGCTGGAGGGACGCTTTCATGCTCAAACAGCAACATTACACACTAAAGAGAGATGAACATGGAAAAAAGCAGAATAGCTGCTCTTTAACTCTTTCACAGACTTGTACTCCTTGTTTTCTTGGAGTGTATGTCTCGTGTAGCCAGACTGTCAGCATAAATAGAGACATTGTATGATTGACATGTAAAATAGCCAACCACAATAAAAAAAAAAATATTCTGTGCATTTAGGAGCGGGTTTATCTAAATTTGTTGTTACCACAAAAAAAGATTGGCATGAAAAAAACCCATTGGAATAAGTGCACTGCACAGTCGATTCGCGCCCAGCTGCTGACGCTTCCCTCCGGATGAGGATCCGCTTTTATGGCGGGAAGAAAATGCTAAGCCCACAGAGCGTATTCTCTTCACAGCTGGCCTGTGGTCTTTGAATGAGAATGTGTGAAGGGATGAAAATGTGATTTGCCTTTATGTAAACACAGTTAAAAAATGTGCACTAAAAGCTGCAGTCTACTTTTCAAATGCCTTTTATATTCATTCATATTGTTCATTTAATTGTTTTAAAGAAAAAGCATAGGTTGTTGAAGTTTCGAACATTAATTGGTAAAACACTTATGAATAAAACTAAATATAATTTATATTTCATGTACGTGTCATACTTATCCTTAAATAACATTTAAATTTTAGGGTAATAATAGACTCTTTTTTTATATATTACAGTACTTGAGTTAATTAAATTAAGTTAAATATACTCTACCGATAAAAAGGAATTTAAGGATTTGTTTCTTTTTTTTATTTTGTTTTTTGTTTTGTTTGCATTGAATTACATTGCATTAATGTTATTAATTAATTTTATAATTTTATTGTATTCATTTTATTATTTAATTTTATAGTTAAGTTTTTGCAATGCATAAATTTTATTAATTCATTGATTTTTGTTTTGTTTTATTGCGTTGAATTGCATTGCATTTTTATTATTAATT
Source organism: Coreius guichenoti (assembly GCA_039654105.1). Taxonomy (NCBI): domain Eukaryota; kingdom Metazoa; phylum Chordata; class Actinopteri; order Cypriniformes; family Gobionidae; genus Coreius; species Coreius guichenoti. The sequence continues at coordinate 2,627,884 of CM077173.1, forward strand.
AATTTTATAATTCATTGATTTTGTTTTGTTTTATTGCATTACATTGCATTAATTTATTAATTAATTTTATAATTCATTGACTTTATTGCATTGCATTAATTTTATTATTAATTAATTTTATAATTAATTGTATTGCATTACATTGCATTCATTTTATTAATTAATTTTATAATTGATTTTATTTCATTTCATTGCATTGCATTCATTTTATTATTAATTAATTTTATTGCATTGCACACAAATCCAGTGCTTCCTGTGCACTCTGACTCCTGGAAATGGTGTTACTGGTGTTAAGCTTACGATTTCAGCCGACTCTTGTCGTTTCTGTCTGCATTAGACCTCGTATTTCACCTCTTTCACCTGAGCTCAAGTGAAGGTTCGGGAGGCGTGTGGAGGATGAGATCTGATTGATGAGGACGACAAACTGCCGCCACCCACTTTCGTCCTTCCATTTTCTGAAGGAAATTCAAAAATATGAGATTATTAGAGGTCAGCTCTTCAGTCTCTGTGTGACGTACAGGCAAACATGAACTCACTTCACCCATGTCTGGCTTTCTCTCTTTGCAATGTAGAAATTCTCCATCATGCTTTTGCAGCCTAATGAAGCACTTAATTAAATTGCAGATGAATCGCTGTGATTAAGGGGAGAATCATTCATCAGAGTTTTTCTGAGCACACTGACCTGAAAGCGAGACGATGGAGGTTTTCTCCAGATAACACCTTTCCCACGGTACCATGCTGAGAGCTGAAGCTTATGACGGCGCACCATTAAAATGCAACATGAAGCAGAACCCTGAGTCACACTAGAGATCCCGACCTGCTTTCCCTGTGTATGAAGCAATATGAATTGTATTCTAACATACTGTAAAGCATGCAATATATAGTATGTATGGATGGTATAATATTTTATATTCAATAATATTTATATTTTTATGACATTTCATAATAATGCAGAAGGACATCACTCTTAATGATTGGTTTTGGTTCATTCGTCACGCTGGTCAGAGTCGAGCACATTGCATGATGTATACCGCACATTTTGGCAAACATAGGAGTCATAGGAAGCCTTTCATTCACTGCACAGTAGACATCCTGCATACTACACAGATAGTATGATAGTGGCCATTCCAAACCCCTCAGAGGTTTCTCCTTTTGTGGCATTTTCAGCACTTGCACATCCTGAGCACACACACACACACACACACACACACACACACACACACACTAACACTAAGACTAACACTGACCCTACCCCTAAACCTACCCATCACACACCCGCACGCACGCACACTAACCCTACCCCTAAACCTACCCATCACACACACACACACACACACACTGTATGTGCATTCAGGTTGACACACACACACATACACAAACACACTCTCTCTCTCACACTCTCACACACACTCTCACACACACTCTCTCTGTCTGTCTGTCTGTCTTTCGCAATTTCGAATTCAGCAAAAAGTATGCATAATCATGACCGGTCGTCGTTTATATTGTCGATCGTTGGTGTCACTTCAGAGAATTTGTTAGTAGCTAGTGTTATGTTGTGATGCTAAATTACAACAGTTAATTTAAAACAATTCAATAAGTTCGTTCAACATCTTACCTTTGGGAATTTAAAGGGGTCCTAATATGCCCTTTTACAAAGTCTTGATTTAGTTTTTAGGGTGTACTAGAATATGCTTTCATGCTTGAAACACATTATTTTTCACACATTTTACGTTATTACAGCACCTCTCTCCCGAGTCTAGTCCGAAAGCACCGTTTAGTTCCTGTTTCGATGAAGCCCCTCCTTTCGAAATACGAAATGTGCTGTGATTGGTTAGCTGGCCCAGTGTGTTGTGATTGGCACTGCGTGTTCGGGAAATGTCACTCCCCTTACCATAACCACGAGCTCTACTCAGATGTAAATATTAAGGATGCCGTCAATTCCAAACCAATTCAAGCCTGTTTCAAGCATAAGAATGTTAACGAACAATAGGCTCTAACTTCGTCAGGGGTGAATTTTTCCGGGGTGGAAAAAACAGCGATAACACTCTTCATCTTCTCCAGCTCAACCGGGCCTCGTCCCCTTTTTTCGTGTGTTCTGTGGGTGGGGATTATTTAAATAATTTAAAGCATTGTGACTTCATAAGATCCGGAAAAACGTGTTGTAGTCCAAACGAGTCATTCGTTGTAGTTCTTGGAAAGTGGATTCTGTTAAATAAAATATCTCCCTTTGGAGTGACTTTGAGCTTTGTAACCTTGCAGATCTTTTTTATGCTCAAACAGCAACATTACACACTAACTAAAGCTGAAAAAGTGAAAAAGCATAATAGGACTCCTTTAAAACTAGTTTAACAAGTTTAAACCTACTTAAAGAGGTGATTTATGACCGTTTTTAAGAAGATTCTTTCCGAGAATTTCAGTTCTTCTTAAGTTTTGTAAAGAATAATTTTAAGAAAAAAGCTTTTCTTTCTTATATTGTTTTCTTAAACATTCTTAATATCATAAGAAATATTTTTGGGAATACAAAATACTTTGAAGTTGTTTTTATTTTTAAGGATGCGGCCCTGAATCTCTTTATCTCTCTGCCTATCCATGTCTCTGACTTTCCGTCTGTCCGTCTCTCTCTCTCTCCATTCTCCTTCCTTGTTTTCTCTCTAATTTCCAGCAGTAAATACTCATGAAAAATCTGTGTAATTGCGGGATCAGGGAGAGGCTGGTCCCAGCGGACGTCCCGTTAACTCTCCTGCTCTGTGATCAATGCTGTGAATTAAGCTTTCATTATTAAGCAGACGCCGCTGTGTCTAAGAGAGGAAGAAGCGTTTTCTGAGAATCGGCCAAGGTTTCTCATTGCTGGAGTGCTGTTATGTGTCACAGCTGTAATATGCATGACTTTGAGATGATACTGTGGAAATAATGCTATGTTTCACTGTCATAACGCTGCGTAATAGTTGACATGGATTAATGAGGTAATTAGCATAATCATATAATTGATTAATCACAGCCTCGCTTATTTGTGTTGTGACAAACGTTCCAGCAAAGTGAATTCATTCATAAGAGAGTAGATTCATATGAAAAAGCCTCTGATGTTCTGTTTTACCCACTAACGCTCAGTAATTGTCTCATTCATCACTTTTTTTTTCTCTGGGTTAACACGATCTCTGTCAGGGTTTGTCACCTATGTGTCTGTAGGGTTCACACAGATGCTTCATAGACACTCGGGAGAGAAATATCAAAGATTCACGGGTTCCACATGGTCTGGAGAAATGTGTGGCTTTAGTTACTTTATTTACTCTGTGCTAAGTAGCATGCATGATTAGAATTCATTTTTCAATATATAAATAAACAATATATAAAACATAAATAAAAATTATATATATATATATATATATCTATCAGTGGCGTGCGGTCCATATAAGCTGCAAATGCTCTGCATACCCAAGCCATTCGTGGACTTGCTGATTAGTATTAACACTATAAATTACTATAAATTCCCTTGTTTGAGGTGTACCACAGCTTACATGATATTATACATGTTAGTAATGCGTATGTAACTCTCTATCATTTATTTATTTGCCAAACGACGGTAATTTTCTTCAAATCTGTAGTTCCGGGTATGCGGATCCACAGCAGATTTGGTGTCTACGCTCTGTTGTTATGTATCATCATCACTGTCCTGCGTTCTCATTGGTTCGCTGGCATATGCTGGATTTAATGAGCAGAGCTGTGAGCGAATCGCTCGCCCAAGAGGAATAATGAGCTGTTACTGCCAGATCTCGATCAACGACAATCACATTGTGTTTGATACAAAACTAAATGGACTGAATCAAGTGAAAAAAGTCATAACTGAAACTATTTTCATAGTATTTTATTTTCTCCATAGAGGAAATTTACTGTTAACTGTTAAAGTCAGAACTACTGTAAGCAGACCTGTAACTATCCGAGGCTGTTAATCGTAGTCTGTTGTTAAATGTGTTTATTAAAGTCATCAATTTGCATTATTTAATCTTACTTTTTAAAAGAATAATTATATTTTTATTATACTTACATTTATTCTAATGATATTTTAGATGTGTGCCCCATAGACTGTAGGGTGTGTCCTCTGTACCGTTTAAAGGTAAAGCATTTAGTTTATGCGACATCAGTGCCACCTAGAATTACAAATATACAGCATACTTTGCAAATGCCCCTTTCACGCATCGCACTCGCGCCCGACTCAACTCAACAGCTTTTACGGGTGCTTGTGAAGGCATCAACAGGTAAATGTAGGCTACTAATTATACTCAAATATATTAAGAAACTTTTAGCTGTGTTGGTATGTGTCATGAGAGTAAGCAACTGAGCAGCTAACACTCTGTATAGAGCAAACGCGAACACGCTTATTATAAACTCATCCAACGAGCAGGTGCATTTTTGACATAACGCGACACCCAGCATACCCGGGTAAAAAAGTCACCACTATATATATATATATATACACCGATCAGGCATAACATTATGAACACTGACAGGTGAAGTGAATAACACTGATTATCTCTTCATCACGGCACCTGTTAGTGGGTGGGATATATTAGGCAGCAAGTGAACATTTTGTCCTCAAAGTTGCTGTGTTAGAAGGGTTAGGGTTAGAAAAATGGAAAAATGGGCAAGCGTAAGGATTTGAGCGAGTTTGACAAGGGCCAAATTGTGATGGCTAGACGACTGGGTCAGAGCATCTCCAAAACTGCAGCTCTTGTGGGGTGTTCCCGGTCTGCAGTGGTCAGTATCTATCAAAAGTGCTCCAAGGAAGGAACAGTGGTGAACCAGCGACAGGGTCATGGGTGGCCAAGGCTCATTGATGCACGTGGGGAGCGAAGGCTGGCCCGTGTGGTCCGATCAAACAGACGAGCTACTGTAGCTCAAATTGCTCAAGAAGTTAATGTTGGTTCTGATAGAAAGGTGTCAGAATACACAGTGCATCACAGTTTGTTGCGTATGGGGCTGCATAGCCGCAGACCAGTCAGAGTGCCCATGCTGACCCCTGTCCACCGCCGAAAGCACCAACAGTGGGCACGTGAGCATCAGAACTGGACCACGGAGCAATGGAAGAAGGCTGTCAGTCAAATCCATTCCACTTGAGGAATGCCCTAATAAATTAAACTCCATTTCATGTTTTAGCCACATCCTTTACTTCCACGCTGCTGCTTCCTCAAATCCATTCCATTGAGTCCATATAAATTAAACTCCATTGCGTGTTTTCACTACTCGCACCCGCGACACAGCAAGGTAAACAAAGCATCTTAGCATATCTGCTGCTCAGGTGGGTCTGGCTGAGTGCTCACATACTGTCACTAAACAAGCTGGTATTTAAGTGAATGTTCATCATTTGTTCGCCTGTTGCTTTTAAGGCATCATGTAGTCTTTGTTGCAGCATTGAATTACAGTTACACTTATACTGTTGTTATAATGCTAACAGTTATCTGAACTGCTTGGTGGAGGAAGGATTTTTTGTTCAAAATAACTTACTAGACTTTTGTTGCTGTGTTCATTTTTGGGAAACCTTGCCATGTACGTTTTAGGCTATAAAAGCAATTGTTTAATTAAAAGGCAGCAGAACACAGGAAATGTGTTCTACTCCTGTACACATTTTTTTTTTTTTTGCTTCCGACGCCCATGATGACCACTAATACAATTCATGGAAAGATGGCAAAATTGAAATGTATTAAACATATACTTAATAAAAATGTATGTCATTAATATCTGTAAAATAAGTAAATTAGCCAATTTTGTTTAAATGAAGGATTGCAGAAATGAGTACACCCTAGATTTAATGTATAATATTCTAGTACTTAAGCCCCGTTTCTACCGAAATTACCTGAACCTTGAAAAAGTACTACCTCGCAAGCAGGGCCATTTTGAGGGGAACATTTTTACCCAGAACTTCATTTAGACCCTGATCCCTGCGGTCGAAACACACCGAGTACCACCCCAAAGTCCCTCGTTCCTGGGGAAAGTTCCTGCGGTGGAAATGCAGCTTTAGTATGTCCTCCATAACTTTAAGTATACGGCTCTGACCCTTCTTGGCGTCGAGTGTACAGCTTCATGACGAATTGTCACATGTGTCCTGTTTAACTCCTGGATGATGACCTCCTTAAATGCCCTGAGTGTCTCTCACCTCGTCTCTACAGAATCCCCCACAGGTGCGCGAGAGTGTTAAGAGAGTTAAACACATGTCCACAGAAGGGTTTTCACCTTGGGAGAATGCATATCGTCATTGTCATGTTGAAAACATGCCCAACAGTGCAGGGAATGAGGAGAGGATGCTGTTAGATCCACAATGATGGACTTGGTCTCATGAGACCAGAGTATGGATTCCCAGAAGTGCATGTCACTTCGGCCGGCTGTGTCTTACTCTGTGAGATAAACGCTCACTCTTTTCATAGCTTTTGCTGGCTCTGAGACACTCGCTTGGTTTTTCTCCTGCTCTTTGTCTAGCAAAACAATCACTCATCACTAAATGAAAGCTTAAAATGAAGGCCTGATTATTTCAGGGGCTTTGTCACAGTTTTTGAATTTCTCTGTTACTTTTGCTATATTTTCACACTTAAAACAATGATTTATACGGTTATTTTGTCATTCAGCAACAGTCGAGTGCATGAAGTGTCCAACGTTCCACACTTTGTTCATCATCAAGGTATTTAAAGTGCGCTTATTCTATTTGGAATTTTCAGTGTTAACACACAATTCGCACTATTTATACTACAAAAACGGCATAGAAGGGTGCATAAGTGTATATCTGTGCATGTTTGAATTTCACAAACAGCCCCATTGCACTACAGATTAAGAGTAACGTTTAGTTACCATGTTAATTAATATAATATATTTTAAGGTAATTAATTTAGCATCCATTAGTAATTTAGCATCCATTAGTATCTTAAAGTAATTTGGCTATTGTATTTAAGGTAATTCATTTTGTTCATGCAAACAGTTTGCAATTAAGAGGCTTAATGCATGAAGATGCCATTTTAAGGGGATGCTTTTAGTATGTTATACATTAAGAATGCAAACCACGCATGCTTGGCCACCTCAATGCCAGCGGGCGGTTTGTTGTACATACTTAATGTGTGTCCTCGTCTTACTGTGGGTCAGTGCTCAGGAGGTGAATTATTATTATTTTTTTTTTCTTTCAAATGTCTGTCCTTAATATTTAGATTGTTATTCAGGTAGCTCTTCTCTTCTCTGATGACGAGGGCGGGGCAACCTGTCACTCACATGAGATCCACCAATAGCAAACCACAACCATCCAGTCAATTCCCCACGGACAAAATCAAGCCCCGCCCTACATTTGTTCTTGTTTGAGAAGCGTTTCACTCAGATATACAGCACAATAGAGAAGAAAAGACTAGCGCAACTTCTATTTCATGATGACTTGCTCAACAAACTGTTTGCGTATGCCAGTAGCTAAGCTGAAAGACTGTAGATAGAAGCTTCCGTTTATGCCTAATGCATTTTAAATTGAGCTCAGACACAATTCAGACAGCCACGTGTGTCTCATTCTCGGGTCAGGTGTGTTTCCCGTTGTGTGCGTCATTGCACACGCATCAGCTCTGCAGAGAATCCAAGCTCAGAGATGTGGTGAGAGACACATTAGACAGAGATGCACAGAGCGAGACGGAGGTGTCCTATAGCAAAGTGTCTGGGCGGCATGAGGCAGACGTGCCTGTTAGCTGAGATCCCGCTGTGAGGCCCTTAGTGTCTGTCTGCTATAAAACACCTGCTTCTTATGCAACAGCCTCCTCGTGAATCTTCATAACACCGTGGCTCTGTTTCAAAACCCAGCGAGCATTTTAAGGCATCATGAAGGCTGTTTGAAATATAATTATGCTATTTAAAACACCTTCTTTTGGCCAGCATCACATTTTATTCTTGACAACAAGTAGGTTTGTCAAAATTAACGTGTTAACAATGTGATCTGCGTCATGTGATTCGGCTCTTAAAGTGACAACAGGTTTATTATTAAGCCTGCTGCAGTTTGTCATTAAAGAGCCCCTATTATGGATTTTTGAAAATGACCTTTCATGTAGTGTGTAACATAGCTCTAAGTGAATGAAAACATCCTGCAAAGTTTTAAATCTGAAAGTGCACCGTATATAAAGTTATTGTCTCTCAAAAGTAAGAGTCGACTTTTAAAAGCTGTTTCGTTGTGACGTCACGACGAAACATTAGCATATTGCCCATCCACTTATGCGTGCAGACATCAGGGAAAACATGAACCACCTCAAAAACTGTAGCGAATACTGGATAGCATCATGTCGAGAAGACGCTGTACTCTACAATGTGTTTATTGTGTTTTATATTGTGTAGATCTCTGGCTAACCGGCTAACTCACGTTATTACGGTCTTACTGAAGTACTACTTGTCTGTCCTTCTTACTACTTTGAGTAAAGATAAAGGATGGAGCAAGATTTGTTTTGCAAATTGAATGTTACATCAGTCATTCACGTTAGTGTTCGGCTAACATATGTGCTGTTATCGATACAGTCCCCGCATGTGCACCGCAATAAATTAGAAACACACACACACGCACACACTTGTTAATGCTGATGGTGAGGAATTACAGTTGAAACATCTCATAATGTACCTCAAACTGAGTAGCATCACTGAGAAACGTCCTGCTCAGGGTTCGGGTTGAATAACTAGTTCTTCCAATGTTTCATCGATTCGGACTCGAGCTGGGATTGGTGTAAAATCGACGTCCTCGTTGCTGTCTTTACAGCAGGGGTTTTCAAACAGGGGTCCGGGGACCGCAAGGGAGTGTCAGGGGGTCTGTGGAAAAGTCTAGAAAAAAACTCTTTAAAAAAATAAATAAATAAAAATAAATAAATAATAAAAAAATTTTTTTAATTAGATTAAAAAATAAGTAAAGCAATACATTAGATCTAAATAAATACATAAATTAATAGATAGTTATTAATCTATTAAATAGATTAAATTAGATTAAAATAAATAAAACAAAAAAGATTAATATAAATAAATAAAAATTAGATTACAATTAAATAAATAAACCAAAAATAAATACATAGAACAATACATTACTACAATGAGTATAACAAAATATATAATAATGTAACAAACTAATTTTAGATTTATAATATACATTTTTCTGTGTATAAATTGGGTGTTTATAAAAGACAGATGCCTTATAAATTTTAGGATGGGGGTCCCTCACACAGGGATGGTCATATTTGGGGGTCCATGGCATCTATAAGATTGAAAACCCCTGCTTTACAGTGTGTACTATTACAGCCGCCGGACGGAGCTGGAGTTCAGTTATGCTAATGAGTAATAAGTTATGGTTTGTTTCCGAAATACGCGCTGTACGCGGTAGACCAATCACAACGGACTGGGCCATCTGACCAATCAGAGCAGAGTAGGCTTGCAGAAAGGGAGGATTTAGAGAGACTGATTCATCCATCGAGTCGTTTGAGAATCATTGAACATTGTGATGATGTGCAATGTATATTATGAGAAAATTAAACTGTTTTTTGACCTTTGATGCATGTAAACCTGTTGTTGGAGACATCCAAAACTAAATTATAGCAGCCATATCACCCTGTAGCCCAAGACTGGTTTCCCACTGAAGCTAAGCAGGGCTGAGCCTGGTCAGTACCTGGATGGGAGACCTCCTGGGAAAACTAGGTAGCTGCTGGAAGAGGTGTTAGTGAGGCCAGCAGGGGGTGCTCACCCTGTGGTCTGTGTGGGTCCTAACGCCCCAGTATAGTGATGGGGACAAAATACTGTCAAAGAGCACCGTCCTTCAGATGAGACGTTAAACCGAGGTCCTGACTCTCTGTGGTCATTAAAAATCCCAGGATGTCCTTCGGAAAAAGAGTAGGGGTGTAACCCCTGCTTCCTGGCCAAATTTGCTCATTGGCCTCTGTCCATCATGGCCTCCTAATCATCCCTAAATACTGATTGGCTTCATCACTCTGTCTCCTCTCCACCATAAGCTGGTGTGTGGTGGGCCTTCTGGCACAATATGGCTGCCGTCGCATCATCCAGGTGGTGCTGCACATTGGTGGTGGTTGAGGAGATTCCCCCCTTCCATGTAAAGCGCTTTGAGTGCCTAGAAAAAATTATTATTATTATTAAATTAGGAAACTTTAAAATAGCATAATAGGGGCACTTTAATGTCAATCAAAGAACAAAAGAAAATCACTCACTGCTCTCGACTGAATAACTTTAGTAGCTTTAATAAGGATTAATCTATTTTTAATTTATAATTTATGCAGTGAAGACTGTGAGGTGTTTGATAACTTTATTCAACTTCTGTATATTTCCTACCTGTTAGATCAAATATTTAAAATATACTGTCTATATGTTGTTTCTACATTAATTTCTACATTAAAAATATATTAAAACTTTAATGTTAGGTGCGATTAATTACAGAAAAAAATGTGCGATTTAATTCTTTTTTTTTTTTTTTTTTTTTTTTTTTTTTTTTTTTTTAATAGATTGACAGCACTAATAAGAATGCATTGCAACAAGCTCAGTGAAAAAATCCAAGATGGTAGATGAAGCAAGAGAAATGTTGATCATAAATATAATTTATAGATATAATCTGGAAAAGAAATATTAAAGATTCACAGGTTTCGCATGGCCTGGAGGAATGTGTGGTTTACACACTGTCCATGCATGGTTAGAATTTATTTTTATATATTTGTATACATATTTTATATTAGGGATGTGACGGTGAGGAAATTTTCCCACCGGGGGCTTTTAAATCACTAATTCTAAACCGAAAGTAAAAATGCGCACAGCCGCTCGGGCATTCATAACGGAGCGGTGCGCAGCAAAGCGAGTGTTTTCAGTCATGAACTGAAAACGCGCCAGTGGACACGCACCGTGAATGACAGTGCGGCCGTAAATGCATGCACCTGTGCGGCCGTGCTCATTTTAGTTTTGATTTAGAATTAGTGCCAGTTCGGGGGCGGGTTGCTTGAATTGTGGGTTCATTTGCCTATTATTCTTAATAAAAACACAACAACAAAACATAATGACAAACTCACTTAAGCGCTTTTACATTTAGCTTTGAAACCAAATCTTCTGCGATCATCGTCAATTATCTCCTCACTCACGTGATGAATGAAATCTGACTCCTGCTGCGTTTGTGCTGCGAGTCTCGTTCGGCTCACACTGTATTGAGCAGGCACGTTCAGTTTTTAATTGTAGTGTCTAGTCTAATGAACTAAATGATTTTATTACTATAAAAATCAAAACGAAGGTGGGGGCAGTGCCGCGGTGGGCAAGTGATGTAACCAGTGTTTTCGCCTGAACACCGGTAACACCGGCAACACTGACTATCGAACCAAGCCTATTTTATGTCCATATTTGGTATGAACTACTTCTAATTTTAATCAAACATGTTATTTAGGAAATATAGTATATAAAGCCACATCATGCAAAATCATGATATGGCAAATATATAGTATGCCAAGTGCTCATATGGTGTTACAGTGGGGAGAACAAGTATTTGATACACTGCCGATTTTGCAGGTTTTCCTACTTACAAAGCATGTAGAAGTCTGTAATTTTTATCATAGGTACTCTTCAACTGTGAGTGACGGAATCTAAAACAAAAATCCAGAAAATCACATTGTATGATTTTTAAATAATTAATTTGCATTTTATTGCATGACATAAGTATTTGATCACCTACCAACCAGTAAGAATTCCAGCTCTCACAGACCTGTTAGTTTTTCTTTAAGAAGCCCTCCTGTTCTCCACTCATTACCTGTATTAACTGCACCTGTTTTAACTCGTTACCTGTATAAAAGACACCTGTCCACACACTCAATCAAACAGACTCCAACCTCTCCACAATGGCCAAGACCAGAGAGCTGTGTAAGGACATCAGGGATAAAATTGTAGACCTGCACAAGGCTGAGATGGGCTACAGGACAATAGGCAAGCAGCTTGGTGAGAAGGCAACAACTGTTGGCGCAATTATTAGAAAATGGAAGAAGTTCAAGATGACGGTCAATTTCCCTCGGTCTGGGGCACCATGCAAGATCTCACCTCGTGGGGCATCAATGATCATGAGGAAGGTGAGGGATCAGCCCAGAACTACACGGCAGGACCTGGTCAATGACCTGAAGAGAGCTGGGACCACAGTCTCAAAGAAAACCATTAGTAACACACTAAACCGTCATGGATTAAAATCCTGCAGCGCACGCAAGGTCCCCCTGCTCAAGCCAGCGCATGTCCAGGCCCGTCTGAAGTTTGCCAATGACCATCTGGATGATCCAGAGGAGGAATGGGAGAAGGTTATGTGGTCTGATGAGACAAAAATAGAGCTCAGTAAGAGCATTGAAGATGGGTCGTGGCTGGGTCTTCCAGCATGACAGCGACCCAAAACACACAGCCAGGGCAACTAAGGAGTGGCTCCGTAAGAAGCATCTCAAGGTCCTGGAGTGGCCTAGCCAGTCTCCAGACCTGAACCCAATAGAAAATCTTGCCCAGCGACAGCCCCGAAACCTGAAGGATCTGGAGAAGGTCTGTATGGAGGAGTGGGCCAAAATCCCTGCTGCAGTGTGTGCAAACCTGGTCAAGAACTACAGGAAACGTATGATCTCTGTAATTGCAAACAAAGGTTTCTGTACCAAATATTAAGTTCTGCTTTTCTGATGTATCAAATACTTAAAATCATAAAAATCATACAATGTGATTTTCTGGATTTTTGTTTTAGATTCTGTCTCTCACAGTTGAAGTGTACCTATGATAAAATTACAGACCTCTACATGCTTTGTAAGTGGGCAAACTTGCAAAATCGGCAGTGTATCAAATACTTGTTCTCCCCACTGTATATCTGGTTGATTTTCTAAGTACATAAACATTACAATACAAACAACCCCATAAATTATGAATGTTACGAATTGTTAATTTATAACTTAAATTTTATTTACTTATTTAAATATCTAAAATGGTCTTTTTTTATTTTGCTGCTTGCTAAATAATAATGTATTTTTATGCATTTAATTAAAGCACTTGTACCCTGATAAGTGCTGAAACCCAGGGTTTTTGTATTTTATTTTATTAATTGTGTAATTTAATTTAATTATTTAATTTAATAGAGTTATTGTGTCACCTAGCAGCAGCAAAGGCATGAACGTTTTAAATCAGTCACTTGCGTTCGGATTTCATCTGTGTCATTGTTTTGTCTGTTAAATTTCTCCTGTGCCTTCCTTCCACCCCCCCCCCCCCCCTCTCTCTCACTCACAGAGGACGGTTACGAGCTGTTTCGCGTGGCGGAGAAGGCTCACGGAAGCTGGATGAAGCTCTACGTGGATGGAAACACGTCGGAGGTTCTGAGCAACATGGGCAAGAAGGTTCTCAAACAGTATCTGGAGGCCCTGAAGGCCATGAGCTCAGCTCTGAGCAAACAGCTGGGCAAATACGACATGTACTCCATGATCATGGGAATGATCTTCATCCTGCAGGTGAGAGCGCTTTCATCCTGAGAAAAAGCCACGTTTCATTTCCTGTGAATGGAGACGAGGCTGTATATGCATTACTCACAGTCTGGTTTTGTTCACGTAAAATTGAGTATGCCTTCTACTCAAACTTTATTGGCGGTTTTGACTGTAACTTCAGATATTGTGATTTCACATCTATATTCAGGCAGGTTTTGGCAGATTCTAACACGTCTATCACTTGCATTCATACCGGAAACTAAAGCATTTAACACTTCGTAAAACTAATTTCCTGGTGCAAAGTGAATTTGGAGGGTGTATGTTACATGTCGCTTACAAATTACATGTGAAAGCAGTTTTAACTAGTGATAATAAATTAATTATTTAGCCAGTTAAATGTTATCTCTTTCAGAATCTGCTGGCAGCCTTGTCAGAGAGAGACAATGCAAAATCTCTCTCTCTCTCTCTCTCTCTCTCTCTCTCTCTCTCTCTCTCTATATATATATATATATATATATATATATATACACACACACCAGTCAGGGATAACATTAGCCCCATACGCAACAAACTGCGATGGGATGCCCCTGCTTCTATCAGGACCAGCATTAACTCCTAGCTACAGTAGCTCGTCTGTTTGATCGGACCACACGGGCCAGCCTTCGCTCCCCACGTGCATCAATGAGCCTTGGCCGCCCATGACCCTGTCACCTGTTTGAACTCGTTACCTGTATAAAAGACACCTGTCCTATTATATATATATAATTTTTTTTTTTTTTTTTAAAGGGAGTTTTGAGTAAAATAAATGTTTAAAATGTCTCTTCTGCTCACCAAGGCTGCATTTATTTGATCATAAATACAGTAAAAATAGTGAAATATTACTCCAGTGTAAAGCAGCTGTTCTCTATGTGAATATATAGTAAAGTGTAATTTATTCCTGTGATCAAAGCTGAATTTATCATCATTACTCCAGTCTTCAGTGTCACATGATCCTTCAGACATCATTCTCATATGAGGATTTGATGCTCAAGAAACATTTTTGATTATTATCAATGTTGAAAACAGTTGTGCTGCTTCATATTGTTATGGAAACCATCATACATTTTATTTTTCTGGATTCTTTGATGAATGGAAAGTTCAAAAGAACAGCATTTATTTCATGATCATTTATTTCAGATCAATTTAATGCTTTCTTGCTGAATAAAAGTATTAATTAAATGCGTTATATATTCATATTGACATTATATCCACCATTAGCCACTAAAAATATATGAGTACAACTAATTTTAGTAAATTAGAATCTATATTTTGCATAAAGCCTATTTGTGTACCATTTTTGTAGTATTATTTTCATGTCTTTTTGGTCTACTGGAAATTTGTGGAAAGATTTATTTTTCAGTTTTTTGCCCTGGTACAATGTCTCACAGCTTTGTTGTTGTCGAATTAACCGAGATGTCTCTATAGATTTCTATTTCGTTCCTTTTCTCCCATCGGCCCGTAATGGGCTGACCGGCGGTCCTACAGTGCCGTGAAGGAGGATCAATGTCTGAGTTTGAAGGACTGCAGCCTCTCGTCTCATTTACACCCCTCACCCTGCCAACTCATTATGAGCTTAATTAGTCCCTCTCTTCTCTCTAATTAACAATAAAGAGCGCGCCAGCCCTCACGGCGGAGTTCAGATCCAGCCTGGCGCAGGTTGTTGGCGCTCCGAAGTTCATTCCTTCAGCCTTCACTATTCCTGATTTCCACTCTTTCTTATTTCCTAAGTCAACATTGGATCATAACTGCCCCTGTTTACTTTCTTAGGTTCCTGGTCTTTTTGTGCATGATTCATAACTACATGATATTCCTATAAAGATGCTTGTCTTTATATTTCATAATCTCTCATCAATATGTGATAAACGACTTTCCTTTTTCAGTCCTGGAGGTGAGGAAACAGATGCAGAAAATGTTCATGTTCATGTTAATAATTTTATTCAGCAATTTATAATGTTACAAAAGATTTATATTTCAAATCATCATATGAGAATGATTTGTGAAGGATCATGTGACGCTGAAGACTGGAGTAATGATGATAAATTCAGCTTTGATCACAGGAATAAATTACACTTTACTAGATATTCACATAGAAAACAGCTGCTTTACATTTTAATAATATTTCACATTTTTTTACTGTATTTTTGATCAAATAAGTGCAGCCTTGGTGAGCAGAAGAGACTTCATTCAAATATTATCGACCCTAAACTTGTTGAATGGTAGAGTATATCAGTAAAATCATGTCTAACTAGATGAGCCTAATTATACAGGATTTCGCTACAACTAGTTGTATGTTCTAGACTAGTTGATTTTGAAAATGTATAGTTAAGCACATCCCATTTTAAGGCCTTAAACTCTGAAAATCTCCGTCTCATGTGACCTCAAACCTTCTGACATTCTCCAGTCCCGCATCCCAGTGGACACCGTGTCCTTTAGATCTCATTGACCAAATGAGGTATCGACTGTTTGAAGACTGTAGTACTTCAGTAATGGATTGCACTTAGCAAATACAGCTGTTGAACTGTGACTGGAAAAGGTCTTTAGCACACACACATATAGTGTGTATCATTCGCAGTGATCTGTTCAGCCGGCCTGGAAAAGAGTGTAACAACTTATTATTTTGGCATGCTTATTTTATAGCAATACTGTAGTTTACTGGTTTAGAACAACATGAGGAGTGAGTAAACAATGCAGTTCTGCAAAGAACTGGCACAAGTATACGTTTATCGATTTTCGTCTCGCTTTGTATTGTTACATTGACTATTTCTCCGTATTACCTGGACCGATAAATTCACGTTTATTTGTCAGCAAAAGTCAGATTGTGTACAAACTCCATAGGGAAATTGACTTTGAACGATAACTTATAAACCTTTAAAGACAGCTATGTGGTTGTTAATACATGAAATTGGCTTCTTTGTAGTTTTAAAAAAAAAATGTTTAACAGTGGAATTCGTGGTGAACAACTACATTACCCATGATGCTGTACAGAAAATTCCACTGATCAGAGTCGAGGCAAGCAAAACCTACCAAAAGATCTCTTTAGCTCCGCCCACTCCCATGAATCACTGCGGATGACATAATCAAGTCTCTCTAAGCTCTCAAGATACTTAAATATTTGAATATATATGCATATTTTGTAATAAACTTGAAATATATATATATATAAAAATATATTTTGTTTATATAATCAACATTTTTTTAAGTAATTTTGTTTCTCCATAGTTTTTAATTTGATTATTCTGTTTGCAATGCATCATGGGATTGTAGTTCTTTCTCTCGCTGAAGCCGATAAGCACACGGTCTTGTACCTTTGTCTTTTTGTCTGATTTTAAATACTTTTTTACTTCAAATCAAAGTTTGTAATGTTGTGATTCTCCTCGCAGGTGAGGTTCATGTTTATAACGCTTTAACAAAGCGTTTTTTTTTAAATTCCCTATGGGAGAAATGAATGGAAAAAATATGGTGTCTTTCTACAGCAAAGTCCATTATACACGATCAGGCATAACGTTATGACCACCTTCCTAATATTGTGTTGGTCCCCCTTTTGCCCAAACAGCCCTGACCCATCGAGGCATGGACTCCACTAGACCCCCACTAGGTGTATTCTGAGTCGGACACCTTTCTATCAGAACCAGCATTAACTTCTTGAGCAATTTGAGCTACAGTAGCTCGTCTGTTTGATCGGACCACACGGGCCAGCCTTCGCTCCCCACGTGCATCAATGAGCCTTGGCCACCCATGACCCTGTCGCCGGTTCACCACTGTTCCATCCTTGGACCACTTTTGATAGATACTGACCACTGTAGACCGGGAACACCCCACAAGAGCTGCAGTTTTGGAGATGCTCTGACCCAGTCGTCTAGCCATCACAATTTGGCCCTTGTCAAACTCGCTCAAATCCTTACGCTTTCCAATTTTTCCTGCTTCTAACACATCAACTTTGAGGACAAAATGTTCACTTGCTGCCTAATATATCCCACCCACTATGGTGGTCATTATGTTATGCCTGATCGGTGTATTATAGCCCACTATACTTCCCCAACAGAATGTGTTTCCTTGTTGTTGAAGGTAGTACAGTCTTTTTAAAGTCTGCTTGTGTAAGTCTTCTTCTCTTGAGGTCAAGCGCATGAGATAACATCATTTAGATTCCATAGAGCTCTTGAGGTTGATGTCACGCAATCTAAACTCCGCCGTTTTGGCAGGCAATCAGTGGAGCACTAGAGCGGCTGTAGCATTGGTATCTATAGTGGTCGAACAATAATATAAAACCAGACTGTTTAAACCTTACTATTTCAACATGGTAGACAGCTGCTGCTGCGCCAAAACAGGCGGAGGAAAGCAAAGAGGAAATCATTTTATTGTATCATTTTATGTTGTTGAAATGCCGTGAATTTCAGTTTATTCTTCATTCTAACTACTTTTGCCTCATGTAACTAACTGTGAAAATAAGTTCCCATTAAATCCGATACTTAATCATGAATAACATAAGTGCTTTTATATATAAATAACATTCAGAAACTGTAGGCTATTTGAAACGAAAGTAAGGATCAATAAATAAATACTGAAACAAAAAAAATAAGAAATTACATTTATTGATTTAAGACATTTTATTTGACATGCACAAAAACGGACCGATGGGACAGATGCTGTTTTGGACGGGTTCGTGTTGAAGAGCCTCTAACAAAGTAATCTATTCACATAATGCGAGTGTAAATGTCAGCATTATACACGTGTACAGAATTGAAGTCTGTCATGTAAAACAAGAGCTTATTGATTCAGTTCAGTCTGCCAGCTATTTTATTCTATCCGTTAACGTTACTCCTGATCGGAGGCCGTAATATTCCGCTATAAATATTTAGCTTATACGTAGAGTTACGCTTCAACTAAGTTTAATGGTGCAACGCAAAAATATTTAGTAGTGCATAAGTATTACCTTAGTGTCCATTTACGTCAAAACTAGGCTAATTGTAACTTGCGCACAGCTGGTGCAACCGGCCCCTGGATACTGCAGGTCAGGAAAGCTATCCGTTCCTTTATCCATGAACGTGAAAAGCACCCCGGGGGCATTATAGGGATCTGTTATGTTTAATCTATTAAGTTTTGCTATGTACAGGTCTATGTCTTTTGAATTAAAGTGCGCAGTGAACTCTGTTGCCTTGCTGGCGTCATTCATTTCATATTCGCTCCCGGCTGTCCCTGTCTGCTAATATGGCGTTGTAAACAGAATGGGTCACGTGACGTCCGGAGCTCTATTGGCAGCTGTAAGGCTCCGCGTGTCTCCTGAGGGCCGACTGCACATCAATTAATACCACACGCTCGCCATAACATCCCCCAACAAATACACCTCTCAAATCTAACTTTTCAAATGACTCTTCTCGAGTTTTGTCATTCAGTCGGCTGCTGAAGGCCAGCAGTTAAAAGCAACATGAAACATCGTTTGCAAAGCATGTAATGTGACATCATATTTCAAAGTTAATCAAGATGATCAATGAGAAAAATGGGCTGGATTTCACTGTGGTTCTCAGCTGGTTTTACTTCAGGAGCCATGAAATCTCACACTGAAATGTGTTAATTATACAGTTTTTAATGGATGAGGTCTATGGAGGCCCAAACCTGCAGAAATAAATAAATAAATCAATTATAGGAAAATAAAGTAATAAATGACTTGATCAAACAAATATAATTCATTTTTATTTAAATTTAATCCTGAATTTATTACTTTGTAATACTTTTTTCCTTCATTTATTTATTTTTGTATTTTATTTAAGCATTCAAATCTATCCGTCCGTCCGTCATTTACTAACTTGTACCGCAGTTTGATTGTGCATAGATGTCAATGGCAAAATATATGAGAATCATTTTCTCCTTCCATTTAAAAAGTTCATTTTGTTATTTAAAATGCATGATTACAGTATATGATTTAAGCATTCAAATCTATCTATCCATCTATCATCCATCCATCCATCTATCATCCATCCATCCATCCATCCATCTATCATCCATCCATCCATCTATCATCCATCCATCCATCCATCTATCATCCATCCAGCCATCCAGCCATCCATCTATCTATATATCCATCTATCTATATATCCATCATCCATCCATCCATCCATCCATCCATCATCTATCTGTCTATCTGTTTGTCCGTCCGTCCGTCATTTACTAACTTGTACCTCAGTTTGATTGTACATTGATGTCAATGGCAAAATATATGAGAATCATTTTCTCCTTCCATTTAAAGTTAATTTTGTTATTTAAAATGCATGATTATATGGTTAGCAGCTTTTTTTTGAAGAAATGCGACCTGAAAACTGTTTCTGACAACCGTAAATGCAAGTTGCTAACAAGACTACAAATGGTGCTGACCACAAGAATCTGAGTTTACATGCTTGATGAATCGAACAACCGATTGGCCAGCTTCACCCGGCATGCTGGCGAAAGGTCCACACCGTAATGAAGTGCACCAATTAGCTTTAGTCACAGTGTTGGACAAAAGGTCAAAATAAACGAGGAGAAGTGTTGTGAAAATGAACCACTATAGCCATTCCTTTCCCGAGCCACATTAGAGGACTCCAGAGGTTTCTAAAAACACTGGGCAATTACAGGTGCTCTGTAACTCTTACACTGGCTGTGTGAGGAAAAACACAGACGTGTTCAATTTGGACGGGATTGAAAACACAAGGTACAGCTGTGAAACAAATTGACCTGACCTCCTCAGGGACGACTAGTCCTGTCCAAATAGGATGGAGAGGGTGGTGTCGCCATCTGAAAAGAAACAGAGTTAGCTCATAAAACTGATATTTTGCTCAAAACAAACATCTAGGTTATTCTTTAGAATCACACTAACACTAATGCAGTAACTAACAATGAAAAATACCTTTACAGCATTTATTCATCTTGGTTCATTTCCACATGCACTACCGTTCAAAAGATTTCTATTTCAAATAAATACTGTTCTTTTGAACTTTCTCATGAATCAAAAAAAAAAAAGTATCACAGTTTCAACAAAAATATGAAGCATCACAACTTTTTAAACACTGATAATAATAGAAATGTATCTTGAGCATCAAATCCTCATATGAGAATGATTTGTGAAGGATCATGTGACACTGAAGACTGGAGTAATGATGATAAATTCAGCTTTGATCACAGGAATAAATTACACTTTACTAGATATTCACATAGAAAACAGCTGCTTTACATTGTACTGTATTTTTACTGTATTTTCGATCAAGTAAGTGCAGCCTTGGTGAGCAGAAGAGACTTCTTTCAAAAGCTTTAAAAATCTTTTTTTTTTATATACTTTTGATCGGCAGTGCCTGAAAATACATTTTTTATCATGTCAAGTTGTATAAATAACATAATTTTTTGAATGAATGAACATGAGCTAAAAATGAAGTATATTTGTAAGTTGAGAGTGTTGGCTCATGATGCCTGATGCATAAACCAGTCTTATGAAAATGCACCAGGAACATGTTTTATGAATGTAAATACGGCCAGTTATTATTCATGTTGACTTAAAACCACTGCAAAATAGAACAAATATGTTCCAGTTTCTTTCAGCTGGATTATTTTCCAGCCTCCCGTCGTTCACTTATTTGTTGTTGCCCTTCATGCTCAATCTAGTTTCCACAAGCTTTTATCTCAGACGACTGGCAGTTTGTGTCTTTTCTCTGTTAAATATTAACAGGGCGGATTCTGACCCTCTGAGCTCGAGTCACTTTTCCACACAGCATTCACGTCACAAATGTAACATCCTGTAGAGATGTCAGCGAAGACAGCCGTGAGCGAGCGAACCTGATGGGGACGAGAAAAGAGAGAGTGCGCTTCAAAGCCAGCGTTTGACTGTCGGTGCATTGTTGGGAGTCGGAGGCAAGGACACATCAGCGTGTGTCCTCTTTTAAAGCCCCGCTCTCCTGCTTTTATCAAAAATCTCCCAGAGCTTGAGATACGTGAAATCCGTTCTTGACTGTCAATGCAATTGAAAAAAGCTGACTGAGTCTTCCTTCTGCCACTTGTGTTCTCGAGTAAATAACTTCTACATTTCATAGGAGTCTTTCTTTAGGGTTGTTTATGAATACACTGGAGACAAACTCTATCATTAATTTCCCATAAGCCTGTGCAACCCTCATGGACCACCCTTCTGATGAAGAGGTTAAGAGGTTAATATTTCTCCAAAATATATATGAGCAATATAACACGAGTTACCATGCAATATGGCTGTATATCAGCACGGCTGTGATTCGTGATATCTGTGCTAATATACAGCCATATGGCACGGCTACAGGTGTGATATTGCGTTTATACAACAGTTTGACGGCATGAGTGTGTAAATAAAAAAGAAACAACAACGGAGTGTCTTTAAAAACCCTCTTTTGTGCAGAATTACTTCCTTCTGCCACGGATTCAAATATTAAGTTGACAGTTTGACAGTCGAGCCCAAGCCTCCGTTACTAACTCTGAAACATCACTTTAGATCTAGGAACGAAGGAACACTTCATTGATACACTCATTATGTAGAGTAGGGTATTACCTGCATCTGATATAGCATCAGGGTTGGGAAGGTTGCTTTTAAGATGTATTTCACTACAGATTACAACATTTTAAAAAGCTTTAAAAAGTAATTTGTACTGTGTTTACAACAAGATTACACAAGTTTTGTAACTTAATCTAAATACTTTAGAATTCTAAAAAGGTATGAAACACACAGGGACCACCAAACATAAGACTGGGTTTTCCTCTGCGTATTATTTTAAACAACATCAGTTTTCCATAATATTTCTTGAAGCAAAAAATGCAAAAAAAAAATAAAAAAAATATTGATGCTCAAGAAGGCAACACAATGCATTAAGATCTGGGGTGTGTAAACTTTTTGAATTGGATGAACAGGGTAAATTGTACTCATTTTGTCTTCTGGGAAACATGTAGTTATTAGCTTCTGAAGGGCAGTACTAAATGAAAAAATAATTGACGCATCCTGTTCAAAAGTTTTCACCCCCTGCTCTTAATGCATTGTGTTTCATGGAAGCTCGTTTCCGCCACTAAATATACAAATAAAAAAGGTAATCATGACTTTTTATCTCACAATTCTGACTTTTTTTTCTCAGAATTGAGAGATTTAAACGCGCAATTGTATGTTATAAAGTCAGAATTGTGAGATAAAAAGACGCAATTTTCTTTATTTTTTTATTAAAGTCGCAATTCTGAGAAAAAATTTCAGTCTTTCCCCCCCCCCCCCCCCATAATTGGACATTATAACTCGCAATTGCAAGAAAAAAAGTCAGAATTGTGAGATAAAGAGTCGCAATTACTTAACATGAAACATGAGAACAGTTGTGGATCATCCAGGTAATGACAGAAAGGTATGTACATTTTTGAATGTGGCAAAATCAGTCATTTTGAACATGCAATTTCTAATCCCAGATCCTTCTTATTTTGTTAAAATTATTAAACTTTTGCATATTCTGCAAGGGGTATGAAATTTCTGAGCAGGAATATATCTTAGGATGCTTTTGCAAACTGTCAGAGTCTGAGAATCACCAATTGCTGTTTATATTAATTAATTGCCCATTACAGTTTACATTAATGTTTAAAAGAAATAAATGGCATTACAATTCAAAGTAATCACTTTGGTAATCTAAAATACTTTTCAGATGTAACTGTAATTTGATTACCACCCATTTAAAATGTAACTGTAATGAAATAGTTACTCAAATTTTGTATTTTAAATACGTAACTTAGTTACATGTATTTTTGTTACTCCCCAACCCTGTATAGCATTCATTCTTCAGGTCGATAATATTGCATAATATTATATCCATCATAAAAAAAAATGTTGATGAAAATGTCTGCTGAGGAAAGCGATATATTTGTCCTTTTAAAAGATTGACAGCGCTGAAACAACTTCCTTGTTTACAACCAGTCACTCATAAAGACAGTCTTTGCCGCCATCTAGTGGTGTAATAATGTAACTGTCACTGAAGTCGACTATTGCAATCACTAACAGACCCTTTATCAATACCACAAACGGCATATTTACATAAAATAATATTTATTGAACAATAATATTTAAATTAACAACAATAGTCATTATGAAAGACAATAGGAAATAAAAACAAGTAAACAATTCAGTCAAACGTACAAAAGCAGCGCTCTATAGGCCATACAGGACTAAAGTTAAATATAGCCTAAATATAAAAGTTATGAAACTTAACTTTCCCCTTAATAAAACCAAAGATTGCTCGTTTGATTATACCCCAAATGAATTATATCTCATGTTTAAACACTATCTACATTAAGAGCCAGCGGCAAATTCCCAAATGACTGGCCGAGATGAAGCTGTTCTCTGCGGGTACATGAGCGCTGATGGCCGCTGACGGCCTGGAGCTCAATCTCCAAAAACTTCTAAACAAATTGTAAAATAGGTGCTATGTTTACATATGAGTCACATATTTGAGGTCTAGATAACTACATTCAACTACACATAACTAAAAAAACTCTTAAAACTACATTCCGACACACAAAATAATAGTATTTGTAAAAAAAATATGATGGATTTCTCGACCGCCATGACATACAAACGGTGAAACGGTTATAGTGCTGTTATCACTAGAATATCACACGGCTGGAAAAGGCTCTCAGCCAATCAGATTCGAGAACCAGAAAGAACTGTTGTATATACAGTGGTGGCCAAAATTATTAGAACTGAAAATATTGACCTTTTTTTGCCTCCAAAACATGATTTAATTTCATAATGTTCACGAAACATGCAGATGGTTGCTCTGACCATCAAATATCAGATGGAGTCGTACTGTTTTTATCCACTTTTAACTTTAATATTTGGTATGTCCACCTTTTGCAGCAATTACAGCAGCACATCTCTCTGGCATAGTGTCAATATATTTCCTGTGAGAACTTCAACACTAATGTCATCCCATGCCTTTTGCAACTGAAGCCAAAGGCTTTCCTTTGAATGTACAATAGATCCTTCCAGTTTTTTTTCCAACTCGCCCCAAATGAGCTCTATGGGGTTGAGGTCCGGACTTTGAGGAGGCCAGTCCATCATTTTCAATGTTCCAGCAGATTCCTTCAGTCGCAGGCAATAGTTAGAAGAATGTTTCGGGTCATTGTCCTCTTGGAAAATAAATCCAGGCCCAATAAGATGACTTAATTAATTAATGACATAATTTTGGCCACCACTGTATGTATGTATATATTATCTGTATGTATGTACTTATTGCAACACCATTTACTCTCTGACGGATGTGTGTATGCCTGTCTGAGTAGTCTTTGACGTCCAGACAAGTTTTGGGAATAATATTAACCCTCTGGACCCTAAGGATATTTTGTGGCCCTGAAGAAGTTTGACATGCTCTGACATTTGTGTTTTTTTCAGTTGCTTTAAAGCATATTAATGGCTAAAGTCTGATTACACTGTATTCAGCACAAACAGGGCTACAGTAATATGTGAGCAACATGTACATACAAGTGTGTAGTTTTGAGAAAATAATGTTTATGCGTAGTTTTTGAAAAAACTAAAATGTTAAATCACCGAAATCAGGCCATATAACACACAGTAAACATTTGTTCACAAGGCTTTTCAGAACTGGATGTTGTTGCCTAGAGTTTTTTCTTCAAAACAATGTGAAAATCATTTTGATCACTCATTCATACAAAACAATATAGTCATTTAACTTTTGTAAGACACTTATTGTCAGAATGGCTGTATGCGGGGAGGGTGTGGATCATCATGAATAATGCTGTGATTCACACCTGAGGCGTCAACGACTCCCTCCTGAATATCAATGAGGAATGTGACAGAGGGAACTATAGAGAATGCATGTGAGGAGACTTCATGATTGAATGTATTGTTTGTAGCTTATTCACAAAATCACGTTTAATTTAAAAGAAGTTATCTGACTATACATTTTCTTTACATAAAGACTTTAGACCTACAGTACCGTTCAAAAGTTTTAGATCTGTATGTTTGTTTGTTTTTTTTAAATAAGTCTCTTCTGCTCACCAACGCTTGATTTATTTGATCCAAAATAGTAAAAACAGTAATATTGTGAAATATTTTAAGAAAATTTAAAATAAATGTTTTCTATGTGAATATCTAGTAAAGTGTAATTTATTCCTGTGATCAAAGCTGAATTTATCATCATTACTCCAGTCTTCAGTGTCACATGAATCAATTATATCATTATCATTATAATATGAGGATTTGATATATATGCTCAACAAACATTTATGATTATTGTCAATGTTGAAAACAGTCGTGTAATTTTTTTCAGGATTCTTTGATAAATCAAAGATTTAACCCAGAGGAAACGGAAAGTTCAAAAGAATATCATTTATCTGAAATAAAAAGATTTTGTAAT
The DNA here is from genome assembly GCA_039654105.1 of Coreius guichenoti. Classification (NCBI taxonomy): domain Eukaryota; kingdom Metazoa; phylum Chordata; class Actinopteri; order Cypriniformes; family Gobionidae; genus Coreius; species Coreius guichenoti. The sequence continues at coordinate 2,653,748 of CM077173.1, forward strand.
ATTATAAATGTCTTTACTGTGTTTTTTGATCAATATAAGGCATCTTTGTGAATAGAAGTATTAATTTCTTTCAAAAAACAAAACAGCAACAAAAAAACTAAACTTTTACTCAGAATGGTAGTGTATAATGTTACAATAGATTTCTATTTCAGATAAATGCTGTTGTTTTGAACTTTCTATTTATCAAAGAATCCTGAAATAAATTGTACACAAATGTTTTCAACATTCATAATAATAAGAAATGTTTCTTAAGCAGCAAATCAGCATATTACAATGATTTCTGAAGGATCATGTGAAACTGCTGAAGTAAATAAAATGGAATAAATTGCATTTTAAAAATATATCCAAATAGAAAACAATTATTTTAAATTATAAAAATACTTCGCAATATTACTGTTTTTGCTGTATTTTGGATCAAATAAATGCAGCCTTGTTAAGCAGAAGAATTTTTTTGAAAACATTAGAAAATCTAAAACTTTTGAATGGTAGTGTATACTTGGATTTACACATGAAAACAACACATAGAGCAGTGGTAAAAAATACAGCGCAAAAGAGACGTTGAGGGCAAAAGTGCAAACAGGGACAGTGCAAGATGAACGAAAACGAATTAGTCTCTCTATTTGAGCGCGCTTGTCGCGCGTCTACATTTAAAATAACGAACTTGAGCGCGCAAAAGACGCAACAGATGTGAACGGCCCCTTAGTCAGTGGTTACATCAGCGTAGCAGTCAATAAACGGGACAGTCATGTACGGGACATTTAGGCCCAATAAACGGGACGTCCCGGCTAATACGGGACAGTTGGCAACCCTACTTTTATATCATGCTGTGTTTAATATTATAGAGCATAAAATATCCCCATGTCGTACGTGTATCTTTATTTAGCATTGAAATGTTTCTGTTGATTTCACACATTTTAGTCTGGCAGTAGTTTAACTAGTAGCCTACAATGTGAAGTTTATGCATCAGTAACGCTAATATAAGTGAGAAGAAATGTTTTACCTTAAGAATTCTCATAAATCACGTTCTGTTTCTTCTGAGGTAAATCCAAGGTAAATTCACAGCGTGTCTTCCAAACTCTATGGAAATCAGAAGAATGAAGAAGCTGATTCTTTGTTTTGAGATGATGGGGGTCGTTTACAGGTTCGCGTTCCTTCCTCGTGGACGATTTGCATGTGAATTGCGCATCCTGTTTGTTTTCTTTATTTAGCGAAAAGCACAACATTTAGTTTTTATTTTGAGTGTACATAAAAAGTAGACACTTTAAGCTTTGTAAAGACATATCGTTCATGTCTGTGAGGCCAAAAATTGAGTATTTTAAGTTGTTTTACACTGTCATGAGGAAAAATCCAGCAAAACGCGCGGGCGCGTTCTTCGGGTTCAGAGGGTTAAAGATGTAAATCAATCTGAACAAAGACAATAGATTTCCTGCACCTTCTGATGGCGTCCAATCAAAAGTAGTAACTGGAGAAGCTCTAAACTGTTGTAAGGGATTTCAGCAATTTTGCTGACTTAAACAACATTTCTCCAAAACCCTGCCCTCCATTGACATCGGCCAATCGAGTGTCTGCAAACCCAGATTTTAATGACAAGCAGAGAGCATTTCTGATTGGCTAAGAACTTTCTGATTCTTTTTTTGCTGTTTACAGGGCTTTGTGTTGTGTCAGAGTTGTGTGTGTGATTTCTCAGGACAGCCATTTCAGTGATATCTGCCAGCCATGATATCCCTTGAAAATCTTTTACAGCAGCCTTAATACCAGCTGTAAAACCGCTATCGGTCTCGAATGACCGTTTGTGATGGCATCACCCAAGACAGATGTTAATATAAGCGGTAAGCTGAGTCTGTGTGTGTAATTGAAAAGCTCTGTGTCTCTCTCCAGGTGCTGTTCTTGCTCTTGCTGGCCATGCCGGAGGCGTTGAGCAGGGAGGCGGTTGTGGACGTCCCGCTGGCGTCGTCTCTGCTCTCTCTGCCCTTCTACCTGCTGTGTCTTTTAGGCTCCGCCCTCCACGTGCTGGTGTGCACCTCCGCCGGCGGGCCCTGCTACCTGTGCTCTCTCCCCTGGGTCCTGGTGTTCAGCGTCATCCTCTTTTCCTCCGCCTTCATGTGTGCTCTGTTTGCAATGGCCGCAAGAAGGATTCCCACCAGCAACAAGACCCCTACTAAGGTGAGTGGAAAGGACAGGAACGTTTCTGCGCCATTAGAATCACCAAATGTTTCCCCCGCGTCTTCCATTGTTTTAGAATTCATGCGGCGCTGTGCAGACCAATCAGTGTCCCAATTCAGAGGCTGCATCCTTTCAATAGACCTAGTTGCCGAATAAGTTGGCAAAACTCAAAAACATAAATTTTTTTTAAAATTTTTTGCAGAACTGGCAGATTTTTATTTTGTACTCGTACATTTTAATTGCTCTTAAATTACAGTGACTGTATGATGTTGAGATCCATCTTTTCACACTGAGGACAATTGAGGGACTCAATCACAACTATTAAAAAAGGTTCAAACATTCACTGATGCTCCAGAAGGAAACACGACGCATTAAGAGCCGGGGTGTGAAAACTTTTGAACAGGATGAAGATGTCCAATTTTTTCTTATTTTGTTTAAATATCATTTTTTTTCATTTAGTACTGCCCTACGGAAGCAACAGAAGATACTTACATGTTTCCCGGAAGACAAATTAAGTACAATTTAAAGTTTTCACCCCCCCGGTGAATGCATCGTGTTTCCTTCTGGAGCATCAGTGAATGTTTGAACCTTTTTTAATAGTTGTGTTTGAGTCCCTCAATCGTCCTCAGATCTCAGACTCATCAGTCACTGCTGGAGAGGGTTCAAATATGCAAAAAATGCTGGAAAACTGAAGAATGTGCAGGAACTGGAGGATTTTTCTGAAGAACATTGGACAGTTTAACTGCTCAGGACAAACAGTGGACTCAAGAACAACCATCACAAAACACACACACAGCCGTGGATCATCAGGTAACAACACACAGTGCTGAGAATCAATGGTTCATAAACTTTTGAACGGGTCATTTTAGTAAATTCAGCTATTTTTATTTTTATTTTTTTATTTATTTATTTTTTATTCTTGTGGACTATATGTAAACATCTTTTATGTAAAATATCTTATTCAGGACAGTACTAAATAAAAAAATAACATGTATTTTGTATGATCTCTCTTATTTAGTTAAAATTATTCACATTTTCACAGATTCTACAAGCGGTTCACATACTTTTTCTTACAACTGTATGTCACAGCAATTAAATATGTGTCTGTGTTGCATGTTCAAACTTTAATATAATTTATATTAACAGGTTAATAGATGTTTTCTCCAGGAATATATAATGGGTTTGGAAATTTTAGAGAAATTCTTAATTAATGCATTACAATTTAACTAAACCCATCAGATTTCAGTCGACTAAAACTAGACTAAAACTAAAACAATTCAGGGGGCGTATTACAGAAACGTTCTATCTTAGGTCTTAATTTAAGATATGTTAAGTTAATTTAGGATTTTTCACAATTTCGTATTACAGAAGCAAATCTTAACAAGGATTCTTATCCTATCTTACAAAATCTCATTTTATCTGTAGTTAGGAAATCTTAAAGCGCTCCATCGAGTTCGGTAATCAACTGTCAGGTCTGTTACCAAGCAACAAACAACGCGCAAACTGCTTCTGAGGTAAACCTAAAATCAAAATGGAGAAATAACGGCGTGCTTTTAATTTCAGTGCGGCAGAGATTTAAATTTTGATAAGCTCCGTTGAAAAGTTAAAGCCTGTTTTATAAATCGCCTTTTGCAAAAAAGAAAAAAGAAAAACGTAAGGCACTAGTCACTTGAAGAATGACCAGTAATGCTCAGTGACGGCTCGTTGGCCTCTGTAATGTTGGTCGCAATTCCTCAACTAACTGCAAAATCATGTGTCGTGTGAGTCTGTAATTATTTATCATCAAAGCACAGCACATCCTCTGGGTCCTCCAAAAGTCTTTCCACTATCAAACGTTTCTGCTCTTCATCTTGTATAATTAATAAATGTAACGCCATTCTTGAAAAAGGCTTTTGTACTGTGATTTTTACTGCTAGATTTCAAAAAGGTTTGAAGTTAGGACACCAGTGAGGTTGTCCTAAAGTTAAGACAGCTTTTAGGATTTTTTGTTGAGATAGGATGCTTCTGTAATACCCATTTCCTATCCATAGTCAAGATAAGATTATGCACTGAAGAAATGTCATTCTGTAACAGCTTTTGTCCTAAATGAGGTCCTAACTGAAATTGCCATGGTTACCAAACAGATAAGATAGGATTCTAAAGTTAGTATGTTTCTGTAATACGCCCCCGATGACTAAAACTAAATGGCATTTTAGTCAAAAGACTATGACTAAAACTAAATCAAAATTGGCTGTCAAAATTAACATTGATGAGAATGACAATATAGAATATATAACATCTGGGGCCGTATTCACAAAACATCTAAAGGCTAAAAGTAGATCCAAACTTGCCGATTTAGGAGAAACTAAAGACATTTAAAAACTAAAAACATTGCAGACATTTCTACCCTTTCTCTCTTCCACTTCACATCTTGTCTACATTGTCCTATCATAATAAAAAGGCAAAAATGCCAAAAATAATAAATATTATTTATTTATTTAATAAATAAGAAAATAATGTCTGTTTACCTGTGGCAGTTGTTTCACGAGTTCACACTTGATCGGATAGAGTAAAAGAAGCATATTTGGTGTGTTGTCCGAGGGGATCGAGGGCTCCGAGCTCAGAATTTAGCCCAAACCCAGAGTATTCCCCCATATCCCCGGCTGGGCCGAGAGTGAGGAGTCAGGGTGGCGGAGGGATGCATAAAAATGTGGAGGTGACTAGGTGAGTCACCATAGCAACGAGGTCAACCCCGCCCTTACTCTTAGCTTAAGACTTCTCTCTGTTCCTTAGTAAAATTTGCTCTCAGCAGCTTTGGGAATAGGTTTTAAGAGAAAACTCTTAACTAAGAACTTTTACTGCTATTTAGGAGAACTCTTAGTGCTAAGATAAAATGTTTTGTGAATACAGCCCCCGTTCTCAAACTAAGCTCATGCTCCTCTCGTCACCACGATGTTAACCCTACAAAAAACACCACATAACAGAAACTCTTGTAAATTAGCATAGCAAAACATTAATCACTACTAAATCTCCCACTTAATATTAATCTTGCACAAAAAACATTATAAAACACTTAATTTTAGCATTTGCTCTCCCTTTAGAGTGCCATGGCAAAGCATGCTGGGAAATAGAAATTCCAGCCCAGTTTCAGTTAAATTTATTTTGTCTAAATTAAAAGAAACAAGTTCATAAAACTCAAAATAATGAAACAATTCAGATTACTTAAAAGTGTCAGCTTTGTGAAGTCCAAAGTAAAAGAAAGTTCTAAATACTCATAAAAGTTAAACTAATTTATTTAATTTTAAGTTTACCTACTCAAAACAATTAATTATTTAGAGCATTAAGGGTTTACAGTGAATTTAACATGGATGAAAACGAGGCTGTGAGGGATAGACTTGGTCTTTATGATGGCAAGCACTGTGTAAAGGTCACGTAATTTCACAGCTCACAATCTGTAGAAAGCAGTCCCATTTTGAACGAATAAAGGATTAAACGATCTTTGTGTCAACTTGTTTTCTTCCAATTAGCACAGGTTCTGTATTTCGTTTTGGAACCGATTGATCATAGGCCTCACTGATCTGAGCTCATGTTTTTGAGTGGAAAAAGTTCACCTCAAAGAAACGGAGGTGCATAAACTCAGATTAATGAGGCCCACAATCAGTCAGCTCCAAAAAGACATGCAAAACCTGTGCTAATTAAAAGAAAACAAGTTGACACAAAGATTATATCCACAAGCAATTTAAAAGGCCGGCCATTTTTGACCTGGAACACTAAAATAGGGAAAGGATTTTTTTTTTGTTATATTGTGTTATGTTTATAAAAATGAAATTTTAGACCCCACTTTATTGGTATTTAAATAGTATGTTGTGTTGAACTTTATTCTTGTACATACAGGTGCTGTGTTAAAGGATTAGTTCTCTTCAAAATGAAAATTTCCTGATAATTTACTTACCTTAATGTAAGATGTAAGACCTTTGTTCATCTTCGTAACACAAATTAAGATATTTTTGTTGAAATCCGATGGCTCAGAAAGGCCTCCATTGGCAGCAATGACATTTCCTCTCTCAAGACCCATAAAAGGTAAAGACGTCGTTAAAAAGTCCTGAAGTCAGACAACGAAAAGTGTCTGACTTCACGTCTGCATGTCTGGTGGCTCAAACAAACAGAGCCATGTTTTGCCATCTTGTTTACACTTTTCGGGGAAATCAACCTGTGAATGTCTGTCTTGTAGTCCTCTCTGCACATTAGGCCATGATGGGCGATCGTTTTTGCACATCAGAAGCTTCACACACAGCAGCTTCACGTCTCTGGAGGGCGTTCATATTTTGCTGTGTTTTTTCTCATGTGTGAACTGGACCTGTTGTCAAAAGTTGGCTTTGTAAATAAGCCTGTTTAAGAAGACAGTATGGATACTAAAAAAAAAAATCTGGGTCAGAAAGATCTTTTTAAAAATGTTTTTGAAAGAAGTCTCTTCTGCTCACCAAGGCTGCATTTATTTGATCAAAAATACTGTAAAAACAAAGTGAAATATTATAATGTAAAACAGCTGTTTTCTATGTGAATATATAGTAAAGTGACAGTGTTGTAGATGAGACCAGCTCATTCAAGTCAGAGTCAAGACTGAGTTCAAAGAGGTTTGAGTCTGAGTCAAGACCGAGTTCAGAGAGGGGTTGAGTCCGAGTCGAGACCGAGTTCAGAGAGGGTTGAGTCCGAGTCGAGTCCGAGACCAGAGAGGACTGAGTCCGAGTCGAGACCGAGACCAGAGAGGGTTGAGTCCGAGTCGAGACCGAGTTCAGAGAGGGTTGAGTCCGAGTTGAGACCGAGTTCAGAGAGGGTTGAGTCCGAGTCGAGTCCAAATTCAGAGAGGGTTGAGTCCGAGTCGAGTCCGAGACCAGAGAGGGTTGAGTCCGAGTCGAGGCCGAGTTCAGAGAGGGTTGAGTCCGAGTTCAGAGAGGGTTGAGTCCGAGTCGAGACCGAGTTCAGAGAGGGTTGAGTCCGAGTCGAGTCCGAGATCAGAGAGGGTTGAGTCCGAGTCGATTCCGAGACCAGAGAGGGTTGAGTCCGAGTCGAGACCGAGACCAGAGAGGGTTGAGTCCGAGTCGAGTCCGAGATCAGAGAGGGTTGAGTCCGAGTCGATTCCGAGACCAGAGAGGGTTGAGTCCGAGTCGAGTCCGAGATCAGAGAGGGTTGAGTCCGAGTCGATTCCGAGACCAGAGAGGGTTGAGTCCGAGTTGAGACCGAGTTCAGAGAGGGTTGAGTCCGAGTCGATTCCGAGACCAGAGAGGGTTGAGTCCGAGTCGAGTCCGAGATCAGAGAGGGTTGAGTCCGAGTCGAGACCGAGTTCAGAGAGGGTTGAGTCCGAGTTGAGACCGAGTTCAGAGAGGGTTGAGTCCGAGTCGAGTCCAAATTCAGAGAGGGTTGAGTCCGAGTCGAGTCCGAGACCAGAGAGGGTTGAGTCCGAGTCGAGGCCGAGTTCAGAGAGGGTTGAGTCCGAGTTCAGAGAGGGTTGAGTCCGAGTCGAGACCGAGTTCAGAGAGGGTTGAGTCCGAGTCGAGTCCGAGATCAGAGAGGGTTGAGTCCGAGTCGATTCCGAGACCAGAGAGGGTTGAGTCCGAGTCGAGACCGAGACCAGAGAGGGTTGAGTCCGAGTCGAGACCGAGATCAGAGAGGGTTGAGTCCGAGTCGAGTCCGAGATCAGAGAGGGTTGAGTCCGAGTCGATTCCGAGACCAGAGAGGGTTGAGTCCGAGTCGAGTCCGAGATCAGAGAGGGTTGAGTCCGAGTCGATTCCGAGACCAGAGAGGGTTGAGTCCGAGTCGATTCCGAGACCAGAGAGGGTTGAGTCCGAGTCGAGACCGAGACCAGAGAGGGTTGAGTTCGAGATCAGAGAGGGTTGAGTCCGAGTTGAGTCCGAGATCAGAGAGGGTTGAGTCCGAGTCGATTCCGAGACCAGAGAGGGTTGAGTCCGAGTCGAGACCGAGACCAGAGAGGGTTGAGTCCGAGTCGAGACCGAGACCAGAGAGGGTTGAGTCCGAGTCAAGTCCGAGTTCAGAGAGGGTTGAGTCCGAGTCGATTCCGAGACCAGAGAGGGTTGAGTCCGAGTCGAGACCGAGTTCAGAGAGGGTTGAGTCCGAGACCAGAGAGGGTTGAGTCCGAGTCGAGTCCGAGACCAGAGAAAATCCACAAACAACATTAGAACTTAATTTGATTCATTTTTTAGTTACGGAGGGCGTGCACAAGAATGACTGCCGAAAAATTGCTGCCTTTTTAATGCAAAAGTGTGAATGTGCCGGAGGGAGAGAGGGCGGGCGGCCTTCTGTCAGACATTTTTGTGGGGAGATGCTAAGTGTTGAGACATCAGTCATCGTGTCTGTATTCATCTTATTATTTAATTAAACGAGATTTGGTTTTCTCTGTGACACTATTGTCCTACTTTGTAAACAGTAAATATATTAAAATAACACAGTTGAGACAAATAATGTAGCAATGTGACTTTCTGGAAAGCGGGATCACTACAGGTGGATGGCAGGTGGACGCAGCGTAAAATAGAAGCGAGAGCGGGCGCGTCACGGGTGTGGAAGAGAGTCTTTGCACTAACGTCTCAAGTCATGTGCAGTTGCACACAAGAAAATCACCAATCATTGGACGTGTCAATCAAACATCAATTTAAAGAAATATTAACATACAGTAATAATCATGAAATATTTTGAATGGGACTCGAGTGGACTCGGGAAGTCCAATTCATAATATGTCTGAGTACGAGTCAATACCAAGTCCAAATGCACACAAGTCCATGACAAGACCAAGACCATTAAAATATGGTCTCAAGACCGAGTCCGAGTCTCGAGTACTACAACACTGGTAAAGTGTGATTTATTCCTGTGATCAAAGCTGAAGACTGGAGTAATGATGCTGAAAACATGATCCTTCAGAAATCATTCTAATATGATGATTGAATGCTCAAGAAACATTTATGATTATTATTAATGTTGAAAACTACAGAAGCCCTGAACCGCAATGTAAAAAAAAAAAAAAATTTAAGATTATGAGATTAAAGTCGTAATATTTTGAGAATAGTCGTAATATTTTGAGAATAAAGTCAAAATTACAAGAATAAAGTTGAAACATACGAGAATGATGTCGTAATATTTTGAGAATAAAGTATATTGAGTGAATAAACTTGATTATTTCGAGAGGGGGAAATCACAGTATTAGGAGAAAGCGTGATTATCACATTGAACAGAGAGCCGTTCTAACAGCACGGGTGTGGAGGATTTAGTTAAATCTGCACGGTAAAGTTCAGTTCATTTCATTTTGGCTGGAATTCGCTTTGGAATTCTATGGAAGCTACAGTCTTACAAAGATAACATTAGCACAAATAAGTTTACATGTATATAACTGTACAACTAGAATTAAACATTTAGGCTGCACTAAAACAATCCTCTTCTGGTGTAGCTGCAGAATTATGCCTCAAACTAAGATGTTGCCTTGCCTACCGTACACAAGGGACCGTGTGAAAATTACACTTACTCCGCAAAAAAACGTTTGTGGCGTCCAACCTTTAATTCTTCACATGTATTTAACATTACAAATAGTTGAAATGTTCTTAAATTTAAATTAGGCTCCAAATCGGTTAACTGACTGGTTTCCCCCTCTCAAAATAATCGTTTATTCACGCAATACAGGCCTACTACTTTATTCTCAAAGTATTGCTACAACTTTATTCTCATAACGTTTCGACTTTATTCTCATAACGCTTTGACTTTATTCTCAAAATATTACGACTTTATTCTCGCAATGTTTCAATTTTTTTCTCGTAATTTTGACTTTATTTTCGTAATTTTGACTTTTATTCTCAAAATATTGCTATGACTTTATTCTCGTAATGTTTCGACTTTATTCTCGTAATGTTTCGACTTTATTCTTGTAATGTTTTGACTTTATTCTCATAATTTTTACTTTATTCTCAAAATATTACGACTTTATTCTCGTAACGTTTCGACTTTATTCTCGTAATATTTTGACTTTATTCTCAAAATATTATGACTTTTATTCTCAAAATATTACGACTTCATTCTCGTAATGTTTCGACTTCATTCTCGTAATTTTGACTTTATTCTCAAAATATTGCTCCGACTTTCTCATAACGTTTCGACTTTATTCACATAATTTTGACTTTATTCTCGAAATATTACGACTTTATTCTGGTAACATTTTGACTTTATTCTCAAAGTATTGCTACGACTTTATTCTCATAACATTTTGACTTTATTCTCAAAGTATTGCTACAACTTTATTCTCGTAACATTTTGACTTTATTCTCGAAATATTGCTACGACTTTATTCTCGTAATGTTTCGACTTTATTCTCGTAATTTTGACTATTCTCAAAATATTACGACTTTTATTCTCAAAATATTACGACTGTATTCTCGTAATGTTTCGACTTTATTCTCGTAATTTTTACTTTATTGTCCTAATGTTTTGGCTTTATTCTCGTAATTTTGACTTTATTCTCATAATGTTTCGACTTTATTCTCATAATTTTGATTTATTCTCAAAATATTGCTACAACTTTATTCTCGTAATGTTTTGACTTTATTCTCGTAATTTTGACTTTATTCTAAAATATTGCTACGACTTTATTCTCGTAATGTTTCAACTTTATTCTCGTAATTTTGACTTTATTCTCATAATGTTTCGACTTTATTCTCAGAATATTGCTACGACTTTATTCTCATAACATTTTGACTTTATTCTCAAAGTATTGCTACAACTTTATTCTCGTAACATTTTGACTTTATTCTCGAAATATTGCTACGACTTTATTCTCGTAATGTTTTGACTTTATTCTCAAAATATTACGACTTTATTCTCGTAATGTTTCGACTTTATTCTCGTAATTTTGACTATTCTCAAAATATTACGACTTTATTCTTGTAATGTTTTGACTTTATTCTCGTAATTTTGACTTTATTCTAAAAATATTACGACTTTTCTCAAAATATTACGACTGTATTCTCGTAATGTTTCAACTTTATTCTCGTAATTTTGACTTTATTCTCATAATGTTTCGACTTTATTCTCAGAATATTGCTACAAATTTATTCTCGTAATGTTTTGACTTTATTCTCGTAATTTTGACTTTATTCTCGAAATATTACTACTTTATTCTCATATTGTTTTGACTTTATTCTAGTAATTTTGACTTTATTCTAAAATATTATGACTTTATTCTTGTAATGTTTCAACTTTATTCTCGTAATTTTGACTTTATTCTCAAAATATTGCTACGACTTTATTCTCGTAATGTTTCAACTTTATTCTCGCAATTTTGACTTTATTCTCATAATGTTTCGACTTTATTCTCAGAATATTGCTACAAATTTATTCCCGTAATGTTTTGACTTTATTCTCGTAATTTTGACTTTATTCTCGAAATATTACTACTTTATTCTCATAATGTTTTGACTTTATTCTCGCAATGTTTTGACTTCTCGAAATATTACGACTTTATTCTCATAATGTTTTGACTTCATTCTAGTAATTTTGACTATTCTCAAAATATTCTGACTTTATTCTCGTAATTTTGACTTCTAAAAATATTACAACTTTATTCTCGTATTTTCAACTTTTCTCGTAATTTTGACTTTATTCGCAAAATATTGCTACGACTTTATTCTCGTAATGTTTCGACTTTATTCTCGTAATTTTGACTTTATTCTCATAATTTTGACTTTATTCTCAAAATATTGCTACAACTTTATTCTCATAATGTTTTGACTTTATTCTCGTAATTTTGACTATTCTAAAAATATTACGACTTTATTCTCGTAATTTTGATTTTTATTCTCAAAATATTGCTACAACTTTATTCTCGTAATGTTTCGACTTTATTCTTGTAATTTTGACTTTATTCTAAAAATATTAGGACTTTATTCTCGTAATATTTCGACTTTATTCTCGTAATTTTGACTATTCTCAAAATATGACTTCTCGTAATGTTTCGACTTTATTTTCGTAATTTTGACTATTCTCGTAATGTTTCGACTTTATTCTCATAATTTTGACTTTTATTCTCAAAATATTGCTACAACTTTATTCTCGTAATGTTTTGACTTTATTCTTGTAATTTTGACTTTATTCTAAAAATATTAGGACTTTATTCTCGTAATGTTTCGACTTTATTCTCGTAATTTTGACCTCTCAAAATATGACTTGTAATGTTTTGACTTTATTCTCGTAATTTTTACTTTATTCTCAAAATATTACGACTTTATTCTCGTAATGTTTCGACTTTATTCTCGTAATTTTGACTATTCTCAAAATATTACAACTTTATTCTCGTAATTTTGATTTTTATTCTAAAAATATTACGACTTTAATCTTGTAATCTTAGATTTATTTATTTATTCACTTTGCGGTTCTGTGCTTCCGTAGAAAACAGTTGTGCTGCTTCAGATTTTTTTTATGAAAACGGAAAAGTTTTTTTCACTTGCATTATATGGACTCTCAGAGGTTGATTATTTTATTATATATTTTATCTTCGTTTGTGTTTATCTGAAGCAAGAAAGTCATATATGTCAGGGATGGCATGAGGTTGAGTAAATGATGAGAGCATTTTCATTTTTGAGTGAACTATCCCTTTAATAAAAACTCCACTTAATAATGCATATCTGATTTTGACCTCTCAAACAGCAGAGACAGGGAAAGTTTTTGGAGATATATAAAAAGAGTTTGCTCCTAGAGTTAATGAGATAAGAAGAGGACACCTCTTTTAATTACCTCTTTACAGGAAAGTAAGATCTCCCCCTCTCTCTCTTTCTGCGGCACACCAGAGAAAATTGCTGACAGTCAGAGGTGAGAACAAACAGAATGATCATTAGAGAGAGAGAGAGCAGTGCGGCAGAGGAGAAGAGAAATAAGGCAGGGAAGTGACTGTAAGATGAGTCGGGTGAAAGTTTTGCAGCATCACTGTTGCTCAATATTTAATGAGCAGGTTTTGTGCCCTGCCTTCCGTCTCCGGTGAGAAGAGCTCAGTTTCATGCACAGGGAATATGTTGGGCTCTAAGTTAAACTCTTTATGATTTTTAGTGGCATTTAGGTTGAATAAAGACAAACCCGAGGCGCCTTCAAGGGGCCGTATGGAAAACAGGATTTTTCCAGCTCACTTGATGTACTATGTATGCTACGGAGCGACACACATGAGTACTCGAGTATGACAGCAATGATCATTCATGAAAACAGTGATGATTTATGTGATCGCTGACAATGGCATATTGGGGTTAGGACAGCGGTTTTATCCGTCCTGCATTCCCTGGAATCAAACCCAATAGAATCAGAGCCACAGGAACACATTTAGTGCAACCCAAGCTGCAACGGCTCGTTTAGATGCCACTATGTTACTCGTTTAGAAAATCTGATACTGATTGTGATGCAAGAGCTCATTTCATTGGCAGCACAACAGCTGAACAATTTTTTTGCAATGTCAAGTTTTATAATAATAACAGAAAAACAAATCTATTTATGTGCTTTTGAAGGAGGAGGGGGAGGTGGGGGTTGGGGGGAAGCCAAAAAAATATTAAAGTGAAAAAGTTATTACAAATAAAGTAAACATTGAAAATATTGTGCTTTATATTTATTATAAAATGGTAGTCAAGAGCTCTAGCACCAAAACAGTATTATATTGCATTTCTATTATATTGCATCATATTGCATATCGCATATCTATCTATCTATCTATCTATCTATCTATCTATCTATCTATCTAGCAGAACGTTTAAGTCCTGTAAGTTGTGAGGTGGGGCCTCCATGGATCGGACTTGTTTGTTGGACTTGTGCGTCCTGGTGCCATGTGTTCCCCAGGTAAGAGCACCGGGCCATCCATGTAATGTAAAAGAAAACATGATTCATCAGACCAGGCCACCTACTTCCATTGCTCCGTGGTCCAGTTCTGATGCTCACGTGCCCACTGTTGGTGCTTTCGGTTGTGGACAGGGGTCAGCATGGGCACTCTGACTGGTCTGCGGCTATGCAGCCCCATACACAACAAACTGTGATGCACTGTGTATTCTGACACCTTTCTATCAGAACCAGCATTAACTTCTTGAGCAATTTGAGCTACAGTGGCTCATCTGTTTGATCGGACCACACGGGCCAGCCTTCGCTCCCCACGTGCATCAATGAGCCTTGGCCATCCATGACCCTGACGCCGGTTCACCACTGTTCCTTCCTTGGACCACTTTTGATAAATACTGACCACTGCAGACCGGGAACACCCCACAAGAGCTGCAGTTTTGGAGATGCTCTGACCCAGTTGTCTAGCCAACACAATTTGGCCCTTGTCAAGCTCGCTCAAATCCTTACGCTTGCCCATTTTTCCTGCTTCTAACACATCAACTTTGAGGACAAAATATTCACTTGCTGC